>SNQJ01S0083934.1:22237-46495 GCA_010110895.2 Picea sitchensis
TATATATTTATATTTTCTGTTCGACTATCAACTGAGAAAAAGTAGGCTAAGGGTAAGATGACCTAACCTACTAACTGTTCAACCCTAGAATCAAACACCTGAAAGGAATACTTCTCATCAAAGGAGGGGATGACTGCCCCATCTTGAACAAAAAGTAGCATGTCAAGCATGCTACTGTCACTAAAACAACACACGTGCGAACGCGCGCTGAGCTGAAACAGGATGCGTGTACACGTGGGATGACCTTGTACAGGTCGCGTGTATGTATAACTTCTAACAAAAAGATAAAAACAGGCAGGCCAGACCAGGAAGAGGCCTCTGGTATTGACAACCAGGGTCCCTTGAAGGCTTGGATGCTTTTTCTAACAGAAAAGAAAAAATAATGCAAGGAATAATAAAACAAAAAAGCAATCCGAGATAGGACCGTGAACCAACAAGACTCAGACAAGATTCCAGAAAACCCCCTGAGAATGTATAATTCTGACAGGGAAGAGGAGGACTACCTCTTAAAGTTCTCTGACCTCCTACATGCTACTGCTACCTCTACAACTAGCATTCACACGCGGGTTGTAAGAGGGTAGGGCGCGGGTACACGCGTGCAGGCCTTCTGCAGGACATGTGTACCTCTGTGTGTCCCAACAATTACCGTCAAGCAATAGTCAGGGAAAACTGGTATAAAGAACTAGGCTCCTTGCTAGCTCAAACCTTACAGAAAAAGACAGGCAAAGAAATATAAAATCTAATCCTTTAAACTACCAAAAAACTCAACTAAATCCGGAAACCCTAAAGAGTATCTTCCCCAGTATGGTTGCCAACTCTGTTGTTGGGAAAAATACCCTACGGACTAGCAAACTAGGGTCAAACTTGCATGCATATTTTGACCGTAAAGAAATTACTTTTTAACCTACAACCCAAAAGTTAAACCCTTCTTTCACAATACATACATAGAAAAGGACTACTAACCTTGTTACCGACGTTTGATGTAGATCCTCCATTGCACTATGACCACTTGCTTGTGCTGCTCCTTCCATAGATGACCTGCAATCAAGACATATAACAAATATGCTTGCATGCTACTTCTCTACTAAAGGGTTAGAAATTAAGCACAAATTAACCAAACCATAGATAACTCATGCATTGGGACGGGAAAAGTATTCTTTTATTACTTAAAAAATGAATCAACTTACAATCAAAGTCAAGACCGGCCACCACTCCTTGATCCTGATCCTGGACTCCTCCTCTTCTGTCCTCCAACTTCTTTGTGTTAAATCTCCTTTGGCATGAGGAAAGGCTAAAGGGTTGGGACAATCGATTACGTAAATGGGTAGAGTTTCTTCGCTATATTTTTTCCTCCTCCAAATGGTACCCCTACCCCTTCTTTTATAGGCTAGAAGGAGCTAGGGTTTTGGATGAACCCTCAGCCATGCATGGCCGAGAGTTTCAGTTAACGGACCCATAGATTTTTGTCCCGTCGAAAACTTTCCTTTTTTTTGTGATTCTGAAGGTACATGCGGGCTGTAGTGGGCCTGCTAGCGTGTACTTTGTAGACACACATAGGCTGTAGTGGGCCAGCTAGCGTGTACTTTTAAAAATGGATTTTTTAGAAGAGTTGTTCAATAGTTTTTGGCAAAGAAGGGATATGAGTTGGCCTGATTCCAGGTAAGCATGTGTGGTGCAATTTAGGGTTATAACACCAGATGAAAATTCAAATGGGGAGCAATAATCTCCAAGAAATTGAGCATCTATGTGCAGAAGGCCCAGGCATCGAAGGAAGGGGAAGAACCACTGTTTTACATGGCTCCATACTTGATCGATGTCATGTGCGCCAAAAACATCTTTTTCGGCATGAATCTGAGATGGCATATTGGAAAACTCTTGGTCCACGTCTACTTCAGCGTGCTATGGGAAAACAGGTATAAGAAATACTACTCTCTCATTTGCAATGAATTCATCGCTCGAATTTATTTTATTCTTTTCAAGAAGGAATTCCCAAGGATATCAACGTCAACCAAAAAGATGATATCTAAGGTATTCCATTGGTATTTGGATGAGAGCACCACCTACATAAGGGTGTTCGGGGCCACCGGAGCACCACGTCTCCTACCAGCTCATGTATTGGACTAGCTTTTCATAGGATAAATATGTTATCAAACCATCTGGTAAGGATACAATGCCACCTTGGTCAAGGACAAGAAACGAGCGTTCATACCCTATGGTTTCCATGTAGGTTTCTACTTGGTAAAGGATATCACTCAACCCAAACAAGAAGGGCTGAGCCAAATCGAGTTCAGATTCCTGACAGGTTGATTCTGAAAGCACGATCCAAAGGTCTTGGTATTGCAACATGCTTCACAAGTGTCGTCCTACTGGTTGTATTCCTATGAGAAATTCGAAGATGAAGTCTTCAAAGAAAATGCCCAGGATTGGGACGAGGTGTTACAAAGGATGGTTGACCCAAAAATGACCAGGTTTAGGTCCATGAGCCTAGATGAATAGGCTATGAAAATAGAACAGTTGACTAAAGAGGCCCTTAGAGATAAGAAAACAGAGCGACAGAGGAAACAAAGGTTTCCCTGGTGGCTCTGGTGCAGAACAAGGGATTTACTATGACACCAGAGGCACAAGAAAGGGGGTTTCTCATGATAGAAAAAACACATAGAGTATTCGATCAGCTACAAGCTGACCTAAAACTCATATAAATAACAAGGGTCCCTACCGAAAACCCAATCGAAAGCCAGGTAGGTCCAAGTGGCCCAGAGCTAATACAAATTGACGAAACCACTGGGTTAGATAAACCTGAAGTTACAATGCCATAGGTAGGATCACCAATGGATGTTTCAACTCATCCATAGATAGCAAGGACATCAAGGAGATAAAGTGCACCAAACCCCCTCCACAACTTAATAACAATATATGATGAGGAGGAGAGTTCAGAGGTGTCCTTGGTTACTCCAGTGTAGATCATTGAGGAAAAGGAACCCGAGAAGGCATCTTCCCCAACTCTCGATGCTCAAATTCAAGGCATTCTCTAGAATGACTAGGAGGTCTAAAGTGTCTCAAACACTGAGCTACTCAATGTACCAGAGACCTAGGCGGATGCCCCGGAGGACGAGCTAGGCTCGGGCGAACAAGAAGCAGAATTTCCACAGCAGGAAATTGACATCTCAATAGTCGATTATCAAGTAAGTACCGAGCCTGCCCCTGATGGTTCAATTTTAGTCGATAATTTACTTCATGATGAGAAAAAACCATAGGTCAGACCTTCGGAACACACAGAAGAGGTTCAAGAACCTAGTCTTGAACATATATACACTTTCGGGAGCCTAGGGAATATGCTTACCTGGGGAGATAAAAAAATCCTCGAACCCATGGATGAGGTTGCTCATATAAAATCCATCTCCTATGACCGGAAGAGGAAAGAAATATTGAAGAGAAATACAAATAAGAAGAGGCTTACTCTAGATCGCTCCATCCTCATCACCACGGAAGAAAAACTGATTAGTGCAAAGCATGCCAGGACATCTAAGCTTATCGGCGAATGGATGGCAGTCATAGATGCCACCCTGGATTGAGAGAAAATGGATGAAGAGGAGTTGGCCACTGTGCTGAAGGATTTGGAACATCTATGCCATTTGGTGAAATATTATCAGGACTCCACACAGGCCACAATGTTCTTGAGAAGTGAATTCCAAGATGCCTACAGTAAATTCACAAATGAGCGGCACCTGTTCACCATAGGAATAGTCATTTTCCAATAAGTCACCCTCATGGCACTGGCGACATGAAAAGACATGGAAATATGGTATGAGAAAGAACAGAAAGAAGTGGAAAGGATCGAATACATCAACGCAGCTCAGTAGCATTGGGACACTGAAGAACACAACATTCAGATACTAAGGGATAACAGTATTGATCACATAAAGAAGTCGACCAAATAATGGGTGAAAATGACCCAAGAACCTCACCAGAAAATCCAAGAGAAATGGGTCGAGTTTAAAAAGAGGTGGACCAAGATCAGCAGGGCGATGAAAGACACCGGCCTCCCAAACTTCGGCACACCCGATGACTTTGTCGACTTGCACGACATAGTCAAATTACATGTCGAACAAGACTCATTGTGAGCTTCAAGGATAGAAAAGGTGGAGAAAATGGTGCCAGGATAAGTACAATAGTTCATGGAGCACCTGATCAAGGCTTGGACAATGATACAATAGTTAAGTGCTAAAGTATTCAAATATTGGGCATGGGCAGTGGAGATAAAGGAGATCCTTTCGGCCTCGATGTACCAACATAGATTCCTGTACACTAACACATGCGCGGAACTCTTCGTTAAATGGTTGGAATATGAGAAGAGTCATCCACTCAAGTGAGATCATTTGATGGATCTTAGAAGGTTGAGAGATGAAAGTGCCATGTGGCGATTTTTTGTTTTACTTAGCTACACTTTTGATAGTTATTTTTAGTTAATAATATGTTATAATTAAGAGGATTGACATGTTAGAAAAGGTCAATGGTTTTTTAAAACACCCTTATTTTTGTATTTGTAAAGAACTATTTAAGAGTTGTCTTAATTGAGAAGTCCTATTTAGGACCAGAGATAAAAAAAAATTGTTTTTCATCAAAAGCGCATATGATTGGATCTAAAGAAAAATTATTTCTGATTTCATCTCATGAATGGATCTTGTAATGAGTAAGAGCCTCTGAATATGTCGATAAGTTATCTAATTCAATATGTTTATAGTTATTGTCTCTAATGATGAAGAGTAAATCGTTGTGTTAATATGTGATTGATGATTTGAGTTAAGAAAACTATTTTTCTTGCCATCGTTTATTGCATGTATGTTTTTCTTCTAATAATAATATCTCAGTCTATAATTGGAGCACCTGCGGGTTAATGTATTAGTACTAGACTTGATGTAGGTGTAAGAATCATTGTCTGCATGCTTGAGTATGAGGGTTATCCTGACCTCAACCTTCTTTAGTAGTTAATTCCTTTCCTCTTTGTTACTCATTTGGTTTATACCAGCATTGATCTTGTATCGGTCCCACCTATAAGAGAAAATAAAAAAAGAGAACGTTTGAACTGAAGGAGGAGTTTTCACAAGAATACATCCTTCCAGTCACTACGTATATCTCATTGATTAATTGGCTGGATCATAAGATCTAGAGAACCATTCCACTATTAAATGTTGTGGAGTCTAATTGGGCCTCAGTGGTGGTTTGGTTCCTACTATTGAGTTAAATGGATTTAGGACCCCTCAACAGAATTGGTGCTAGAAGGAGGGCTTGAAGAATGAATGGATGATAATATTTTTTACAAAATATTTCACACAGCCTGTAGATTCAAAACAACCCACATGCATGGCTATTCATTCTCAATACATCCCACAAACACTGAGTACTCTTGAAACGAGTAACTCACCCCAAAAAGAGGAAGAACATCTATTCCTTGAGATACCTTACGCTCTTCCTCACGAGGTGTTGAAACAATTCAAAAGGATCACAAGAGCTTACACCCGACAGATCAGAGTGTTTCCCTTAGCTCCGTTACTTCCTCGTAGAAAACAAGTAAGCATCTCAGTGGTCGATACCCCCAACCAGGTTTTTGTGCACACAATAGAAGACCTGATAGATTTCTCCCTCACTGAAATCGAACATCCTCTTAATCTAATCCCCGAAACACCAATCGACAACTACTTCGAGCTCGATGATTTTTCCAACGAGGAAGGGTCCAACTCTGAACACTCAGTTTCGAGATCAGACAACATGGAAGATAACAATGATCATAATGAAGAAAGGGGAAACCCACCTCAGAATCATCAACCTTGGTTGGCTAAAGATGATCTGGACATCCCTGTACGAGTACATAACCTTCCCCAACATCCAAAGAAGTTACTCCCTAAATTTGACCCTGAAACCTCAAGATTTCCTAAAGACCATATCAAAAAATTAATACTATTTATTAGACTGATGAATGTTCAATATGGAGACATAGTATGCGGGATTTTCCCCTATACTTTCGATAATTCGGCCTCCACATGGTATTTTAATTTACCTGTAGGATCCATAACTAGTTGGACAAAGTTTCAAAAGGATTTTTTAGATAAATTTGCAGAAGAAACCACTACATGAGATTTGATGGTCGAGTTGTTCGCCTCCACCATGAGTTCAAAGGAGAAGGTTAAATACTTTAATTAGTGGTTCACCACTATCCTAAAAAAATTTCAACCTGAAGCTAAACCCACTCAGGAGTTGGAAATTGAAGTATATGTTAATGCTCTCCCAACTTCTATTTCCATGTTTGTGAAGAGGGCTGCCAAAGCAACCTTAGCTAAGAATTTTTAAGAAGTAAAAACAATATAATTTCAAATGAAGGGATGTAAAGAAGGCCAGGTCTCACTAGTTAAAAAGGAAGTTCAACCTCCTCCCATGAGGGGACTACTGTTAACTAGACCCCCAGGGAAACAAATAGAACAAGGTCTCGAAAAGGGAAGTGGAGACATAAAATACCTACAATGCATGGTTAAGAAATTGTCAAATGAAATCATGGACATGAAAAGAAGTGTAGGGGAAGGGAACCAAGGCCAGAGGCCCTATAAACCTTTTTTTAAAAGAAATACACATTTCAAAGCAATTGAACCCCCCTCGACCAACTTAAACATCGATCTGGGAAATGTAGCATTCGAATCTTTATGTACCTATCACCAAGAGAAACACTCTGAAAGAGACTTCCCGCAATGGGTGCATGCCATGAATTTGATGGCCAACCGATTTCTAGATGAGGTTTCCCTAACCGAATAGTCAAGCGACTCAACTATGAATATTGTCAATTAGGAAGAAGTTGATCCACCAGAAGAAACAACCATGTTGATATGGGACCCTGACCTACACCTTCCGATGACCTATTTTAGGTTCAAGAACCACCCGCATAAGTCTTGGCTATGAAAACATGAAGTAGGGTTCAACCTGTCTCAAACAACCTCACCATGACCCAAACATCAGGAGGAAAACCAGCTCCTGAGCACTTGAAAGCTCCTTTTGTCCCCCAAAGAAACCCTATAAACATCCATACACAAGAATCACCCAAGTTAGACTACAACATAGTAGAAGATTTGAAGAAGTTGAAGGAAAATATATCTGTCATGGACATGTGTAGAATCCCTCAGCAAAAGGACTTTCTGTTACAATCATTGAAATCAGTAGAAAATCCTACAATAAGCACTGACCAAGGAGAAAATATAACTCCCACAGATCTAAGAAATAAACCATCTGTGAATGCCTTCTCTGAAGACAAGAAGGTAAAACCTTTTGTCCCACCGTTCCTTTTGGCATTTTAAGTCTTCAATAGAAACCACCATAACTATTTGGTTGACTTAGGAGCATCCTCCAATGTTATGCCATTATCTATTTGAAAAGAATTAAATGCAATACCTCTCAAAAGTGATAAGCATGTAATATAACTAGACAGAACCCATATGAAGGTTATGGGAGAGCTCAAATATGTAATGATCAGAATAGCAACACATCCTAAATTTGTTCAAGTAATTGACATGATTGTAGTAGATATCTTAGAAATCTATGGTTTTGTATTGAATCGAGACTGGTTTGAGAAGTTAAACAGGTAATTTATTACAGAATGGGCTCACCTTTGGCTGCCATTAAAGGGGCGCACGAATATGATCATAATCGATAGGGAAAGATATCTAAAACACATGGTCACCGACCTGGAAACCCTTAACAAGTTCTCATCGACAAACATTCTCGTGCTAGGAAATTATTCTTGTGGTTCCAATTTCGGGAATTTCTCCCCCCTCTCATATGATGTTCCTCTTACTCAAAACTCCAATGTAAGTTTTCAAGAAAATTTTCCAATAACGGTAGGGGAAATCCTCTTTTGTCAGGAACCGGTGTTAGAAACCACAAAACAGATAGGAGGAAAGGATAAAAGTGATAAGAAAGAGGAATTTGATAGGTTTTCCCCATAATTTTGGACCTTATACTTTGATGGATATAAATCAAAAGAAGGGTCAGGGAAAGGGTGCATCCTCATTGATCCAAAAGGTAAACAAAATTTCTTTTCATGTAGACTAGAATTTGAATGCACAAAAACCACCATCGAGTATGAAGCTCTAGTATAAGGGATAAATAAATCCTTAGAATTAAACATTAAAAAATTGAAGGTTTTCAGAGATTTTGAAATCATCGTTAGACAAGTAAGGAACATTATACATTGCAACTCTCCCCACCTGAGGAATTACCAATAGGAAGTGCACAGACTAATAGAATATTATGAAGCCTTCAACATTACAATGATTCCCAGTACAAAGAACACTCTTACAGATTCTCTAGCCACCACTGCCTCAATTCTATCACCTCTAGAAGACTATGAAGCCTCCTGGTTCGCTGTGGAGATACTCTACAAACCATTAGTGCCCAATAATATTTCTAATTGGAAGGTCTTTGAAGGGGATGAACAAATCATAAACATTTTGACCAATCGGGATAATTTTAAAGACTTGGATATTGACGATGAAGTATTCAATGAGAAATTAGTAGAAACTGATCCTCATATAGATCAACAAACTGACAAACCATGGTCTCACATGATACCGAAGGGAGTGGCCAATTTAGAAAAAAAAATTGACCTGAGGCAAAGATTTAAAGGGTCAAAGAACACAAAGACGGGGAGTTCTTGTCCCATGCACAAAACTAAAAATCTAGGAACCCCGAAAAACCCTAAGAATATAAATCTTAGCAAGACAGTATCTAAAGAGGAAAGGAAGGCCTATCTCAAAAATTTTAGACAATATCAAGATGTTTTTGCTTGGTCCTACCGAGATATGAAAAATTATGATACTCGTATCATCCAACACACTATCCCATTAAAGCCTGAAGTGAAACACTTCCAAAAGAAGATTTGGAAGTACCACCCATCCCTAGAGCCTCTCATGTGTAAAGAGTTAAAGAAACTACTATATGCCAACATTATCTTCCAGGTTAGACACTCTACATGGGTAATAAATTTGGTTCCTATGAGGAAAACATCTGGGGAGATCTGCTTGTGCGTAGATTTCAAAAACCTCAATAGAGCTTCAGAAAAGGACAACTTCCCAATCCCACCAATGGAGAAACTCTTGCAGATTGTGTCTGGCTTTGAGATTTTCTCCCTGTTGGATGGTTTTTTAGGTTATAACCAAGTTCTAGTTTTAGAGGAGTATCGTTTGAAGACTACTTTCCGAACCAAGTGGGGAACCTTCTCTTATAAACGTATGCCCTTTGGGTTAATAAATGTAGAGGAAACCTTCCAAAGGGCCATGGATGTAGTGTTTTGGGGACTAATCAACAAGTGTGTTGTAGTCTATTTGGATGACGTGACTATGTATTCAAAGAAAAAAGAAGATCACATCCAACACTTAACCCAAATTTTTGAAAGGTGTAGGAAATACCGTATATCGTTAAGCCCTAAGAAAAATATCTTTGGTGTCGAGAAAAATAAATTGATAGGTCATATTATATCTCAAGCAGGGATTCACATAGACCTAGAAAGGGTTAGGGATATAGATCAACTTCCACTACCCCACAACAAAAATGCTATGCAATCGTTCTTTGAGAAAAACTATTTTGTGAGGAAATTCACCCCCAATTTCACTGAAACTATCAAACCTTTACAAAAAATGATCTGTAAAGATGCCTAATTTAAGTGGGATGATGAAATAAAAATTTCTTTCAACAATATTAAGGCTTCAATATCCCAAGCCCCAGTGTTGAAAAGTCTCGATTTTAGCAAATATTTCTTCATCTATACTTTCTCCTCCTATCAATCGTTAGCTGCAGTATTGACTCAAAAGGATGATGACAACAACGAGGCCCCGATATCATTCATGACCACTAATATCCAAGGGGATGAACTAAATACCCCTTCTATAGACAGGTAGGCTTATGCGGTATACAAGGCATTGAAACAATTCAGGTCTTACATCCTTAAGAACCATACCAAATTCATCATGCCTCACCCCGCGGTCTGATCCCTATTCACTCAATAGGAGATCGGGGAAAGAAGAGGAAACTAGATGGAACTAGTCCAAGAATTTGATCTAGATATAAAACCTACTAAACTGGTTAAAGGACAAGGGTTATGCAAACTGGTAGCTGAAGCCCAGGACCAAGTAAATGAATACCCTGGATGGGAGAATGAATTAGCATTGTGGTGTGGTGAAGCTTCATACGTCTCCCCAGGGAAGGAGTCTTGGTATGATAAAATTACTTATCTCCTGCATCATGGAACTTGCCCAAAAAACCTAAATCCTAGGGAAAGGAGATCCTTTAGGTTAAAATCAACACAATATCACCTCATAAATTCGGTGCTCTTCCGTGTTAATTATGATAGGGTACTTTTAATATGTCTCAAATGTGAATATGCAAATAAAGTTCTGAAGGAGCTCCATGATGGTCCTGCAGGTGCAGATTTTGTAGGAAACACCACTACTCATAAAATACTGAGAGCTGGCTATTATTGGCCTACTCTGTTCAGGGATGCTCATACATACACTAGAAACTTTAAAACTTGTCAAATAAGTGTAAGGAGGGAAAAGAGAGAATTTTTCCCACTCCAACCTGTGGTCGTTTACAGGCCATTCGAGTAATGGGGGTTAGATATCATAGGATAAGTTACATCGAGTTCTTCAAAACAACATAGATAAATACTAACTGTCACAGATTATTTCACGAAATGGGCAGAGGCCGTCCCTCTGACTCATGTAAATGAAAAGGTGGTGATCCAATTCATAGAACAACAATTGATCACAAGATTCGGTGTGCCTTCTGTCCTTATTTTTTATAATGTCACTTACTTTTATTCCACACTATTAATGGATTTTTCTCTAGATAAAGGAATCATAATCAGATACTTTGCAAACTACTATACATAGGGGAATGGAGTGGCAGAATCAACCAATAAGAACCTAGTGAGGATATTAAAGAAAATAGTTGTATACAATCAAAGGAATTGACATAGTTCACTCCATAACTCCTTAAGGCATGACAGAGTAAAAACCAAGGAAGCCATAGGGAATTCCCCATACTTTCTGGTATACAGACAGGAAGCCATTCTCCCGAACGAGCTATATCTACTATCTCTTCAACTTGCTCAGGATTCGAGAGGACAACCCTCATCAATCATACAAAAAAGAATTGATACCCTCCTCATGCTGGAAGAAGAAAAGGAGAAAGAAAAATCAAATTTCATATCTCATCAACAGATAGTTAAAAGGTGGTTTGATAAGAATAAGGATAAAGAGAATAACTTGGAAGTGGGAGACTTAGTCCTAAAACGAGACAAAGCAAACGAGCCAAAATGAAAACATTCTAAGTTTCAGAATCTATGGCTCAGACCTTTTCAGGTGGCCGAGAAAATTGGGGTAGGCACGTATCGGTTGAAGAATCTGAAGGGGGAACATGATTCCCTCTCGGTGAATGGCCAAGCCCTAACACAATATTTGCATTAAAAAAAAAAATGTGTGTGTGCATTTTCACGATGTTTTGCTGTAGAGTAGGTCAATTGCGTAATGCATATTTGTTTTTGTTTCTTTCTATATTACTTCTGCGCTTTTGAAGATTATGTTTATAAAAAATTTGGTTGACCTCAATTCATGCGATATAACGAGATTTGTTCCTAACTCATCACTTACATACAACACAAGAAGCGTCAAGAGACATGCGGTTGTTTTAAAGAGTTTTCTATCTAAACTGTAGATGAAAAACCTTGAAAAAATGAAGTGTCTGCCTGGTGGTTTGGCAAAACCTTAAAGGAAAGGTGGTAAGATGGAAAGGACTACATGTACCTCGAAGAGGGAGGTAGTAAAAAATTCATCTTAACCATCTCATTTTGCAAATGGCAGATGTCCTCCTCTCCCACTCGCTCAAGACATTTTGTCGAAATAAAATCAACCATATCAAATGAGTGCACAGTAGGAGAGGGTATGAAGATAACTCCGTCGAGGCTATGGATGCTCGCTGGCAGTGGATAAAGGTCTGTGACATTGGGGTGACTCGTCTGGGGCTATGGACGCTAGTTGACAACAGAGAAACACCATAAAAAGTGAATAAGGGTAACTAAAGGGCCCGGGGCCAGTGAATGCTTTACTTGAATCTTTCCAAAGGGGGCGTTAGTCAAGGTCACAGGACATGAAGGTGGAATAAAGGTTGAAAACCCCACAGGCAGGCCCAGATGCATCAACCGGGGAAGTTCAAATGCAAGGATAAAAGAGGCTATGATTAAAAACTAGTTAAATTTTTAACCATATTTTGCATCAGCGGTGCCTAAGGTAGGAACAAATATTCAGTGTTCGCCTAGTGAGTATCCATTTGTTGAGCACTCAACACACCCTAAAAAAATCCTCCATCAAATTTTTACTTTTTTGGGTACCACTTGATCTTATGTACTATCTTATTCGATTTCATTGTTATAAAATGTTTTGTCTTTGCTTATTTTCATGACTGTCATCACCCATTCAGGTTTTCTTGAACTTATGAAATCTCATGACTAAAAAATACCTTAAAACTTGAATAAAGAATCGACAACCAAATACTTCACCGAGCACGCTCAGGGTTGACATCGAAAGGAATTCAAAGAAGGAAAAGTAACCACTCGGAAAATATCATCCGTTGAGCACCGATATCTGTCGACATTGACAAAAGGAAGTTTTGATTTGCACATAAAGATATCAACAATATCCAATTCCCCTTCGGCATCGGTAAAAGACGGTATGGGACATGATTTAATGAAGAACAAAAATAAATCACCAATATTTGATGCCCGGCGTGCTTATCGGAATTGGGGAAAACCTATAAGGATCACAACAAAAATTCTTATCGCGATAAAAGCTATTTCCGATAGTCGATTCCTGATGTGTCTTCGGCATAACGAATTTTTCAAGGAAGTCAATCCAAAATCACTTGATAGGTTTATTGTCGATCACCGACCCTGGATAATTTTTCGGCATAGAAAATATAAGGTTTGTTTTAGAATGAATAGATTGAGGAAAGTCCTGACTCCGATTAATACATTTTAATTAAGTCACCAGTCTTCAGTGCCATGTGTCTTTACCCAGTAGGAGGATCGTACGGTCTAGTTTTATCCCAAGCCATTCTTGGTTCCCTAGGTCCGAGTCAAACTTTTCCACGAAAACATTGTACGGTAAGATCGATTGGCGTCAGAGATTTTTTCAGGAGGACATCAACGAAAACGTTTGTAGCACATCCTTGATCCGCGATCCACCCACTAAGAGAGAGACACGATGGGACGTTTTAGCATTAGATACGATCGCATTTTTAGAATTTAAGGAGCTAATTAATACCTGATCTCGCATTAGTTAATACCTTGTGCATCAATCAAAACAACCTTTTAAAATCACCGATAGACCACATCACCACCCGTGCCTTCTCCGTCAATCCACGATGAATTTGAGTTATAGAGATTAGGGGGAAGATTTGTTAAAATTTCACTCATAACCTGAATTGAATGGTTGATGCGACACAATAAGATATTCCTTGTTTAAATTCTCTTGAGCCATTGTAAATGAAATTATTCTACGCATAAGAAAATTCTGGAGCATCTGAAGGAGCAAGACGAGTAACTCAAAGGTTGTATCAACTACGTGATTATCAAAATAACCAGGTTTTAACAAGCTCTAGAGGCATGTATCCGAGTCTGTAAATTTTACATGGCTATACTTTATATGTTCTTATCTGGATTTTGTTTTTACACAGTCTCTAAAATTTTATTTTAAGTTGCAAGAAAAATGCCGCCAACAAAGCCAACTACTAGACAATCACCGAGGGCACCAAAGCTGAAATAACCAGAGGTAGGTGGAGGCTCTTCTCTAGGGATCAAAAAGAAATTGGAATACTCCCCAAGTCTGAAACCTATCATTAATACAAAAACGAATAAGGTTTTCATCTAGACTCCTACCTTTGGTGATATAGAGGCAAGAACAGGATCCAAGATGGTGCTCCCATATTGGGGGGATATATTTAATAGGATTATCTAAGAAGAGTACCCAAAATATGTCCCACACAGTGATCTAGATGTAAGGATGCTTGATGACCAGGTGTTCCCAAACATACGACAGTCGCATCCGACGGTGTCTAATCAATGATGACAATGGCGGGTGTGTCGGAGTTTTCCTCCTGGTAGAATTTCATAAGTATTACAAACTCAGAGACCCCAAGGAGTGTCTAAGCACTGAATTCATGGTGAAGTTCTATGAACACCATGACACCAGATGGGTGATAGCTTCATGGTGGAGGGAGAACAAGAATTTCACCAACCAGAGCACTGGCTGGTATGGGACAACCAATTTAAAGGAGCCATACGTCTATTTGATGGCTCTCATCTTCCGATTGTATGGAGAGAAATATTGCTCCAGGTTTTTAGAGGCATGGATGACTTTGAAATACATAGTTGTGATCGCCAGATGTAGCTTCAACCGGGGAGAAATAATCTCCAAGCAACTAAGCATGTATGTGCAATAGGCCCAGGCGCTGAAGGAAGGGGAAGCACTAATGTTTTACATGGCTTCATACTTGCTCGATGTCATGTGTGCCATAAATGTCTTTGTCGGCATGAATATGAGATGGAATGTTGCAGAACTCTCTATCCACATCTACTTCAGTGTGATATGGGAGAACAGGTATAAGAAATCATACTCTCTCATCTTTGATTAATTCATCGCTTGAATTTATTTTATTATTTTCAAGAAGGAATTCCCAAGGCTATCGACGAAGGCCAAAAAGATGATATCCAAGGCAGGCCATTGGTATTTGCATGAGCACACCACCTACATCAGGGTGTTTGAGGCACCAAAGCACCACATCTCCTACCAGCTAATGTCCTGGACCAACTTTTCGTAGGAGAAATATTCTATCAAACCATCTTGCAAGGCTACAATGCCACCTTGGTCAAGGATAAGAAACAAGCGTTCATACCCTATGGTTTCCATGTAGGGTTCTACTTGGTAAAGGATACCGCTCAAGTGAAAAAATAAGGGTTGAGCTAGGATCCAAAGGGCCTGGTATTGCAACATGCTTCATAAGTGTCGTCCTGCTGGTCATATGCCCATGACAAATTCGAAGACAAAGTCTTCACAAAAAATGCCCAGGACTGGGACGAGGCGGTACAAAGGCTGCCTGACAAGAAAATTACCAGGTTCAGGGCCATGAGCCTATATGAACAGATGATGACAATAGAACAGTTGGCTCAAGAGGCCCTCAGATCCAGGGAAGAAAGTAGAGTAACAGAGGCAATAGAGGTTTCCCTGGTGAATCTAGTGCAGAACAAGGGATTTCCTATGACATCGGAGGCACAGGAAAGGCGACTTCTCATGATAGAACAAGAACCAAGAGTAATCAATCAGTTGCAATATGAACCAGACCTCATAGAAATAACAAGGGTCCCTGCTGAAAACCCAATCAAAAGTCGGGTAGGTCCAAGTGGCCCAAAAGTAATACAAATTGTTGAAACCATTGGGTTAGATAACCCTGAAGTTACAACGCCACAGGCCGGATCAGTAAGGGATGTTTCAGCTAAGCCATAGATAGCAAGGAAATTAGGGAGATAAATTTCACTAAACCCCCTCCACGACTTAATAACAATATATGATTATGAGAAGAGTTCGAAGGTTTCCTTGGTAACTCTGATGCAAATCACAGAGGAAAAGGAACCCAAGAAGTCATCTTCCTCAAGTCCCTATGCTCAAATTCAAGGCCTTCCACATAATTACCAGGAGTTCGAATGTGTCTTAGACACTGAGCTACCTGATGTACCGAAGACCTAGGCGGAGATCTCAAATGATGATCCAGGGTCGAGTGAACAAGAAGAAGAAGTTCCATAGCAGGAAATCAACATCTCAATAGTTGATTATCAAGTAAGTACCGAGCCTGCCCCTGATGCTTCAATTTCAGCCAGTACTTTACTTCCCGATGAGAAACAAACAGAGGTCAAACCTTCGAAACACACAAAAGAGGTTCAAGAACCTAGTCTTGAATAGATATACACTGATGGGAGCTTGGGAAATATGCTTACCTAGGGAGATCAACAAATCCCTGAACCCATGGATGAGGTTGCTGATATACAAGCCATATCCTATGATCAGAAGAGGAAATCCATTGTGAAGAGAACTACCAAGAAGAAGAGGCTTACTCTGAATCTCTCCATCCTCATCACCACAGAGGAAAAATTGATTAACATAGAGAATGTCAAGATATCTGAGCTTATCGGCGTAGGGATGAAAATCATAGATGTCACCCTAGATAGAGAGAAAAGGGATGAAGAGGAGATGACTATTGCAGTAAAGGAGTTGGAACATCTACACCATTTGGCAAAATATTATCAGGACTCCACATAGGCCATGATGTTCTTGAGAAGCGTATTCCAAGACACCTACAGTAAATTCACAAATGTGAGACACCTGTTCACTGTAGGAATAGTCGATTTCCAAGAAGACACCCTCATGGTGTTGACAACGTGAAAAGACATGGAAAGATGGTATGAGAAAGAACACTAAGCAGTGGAAAGGATCGAATACATCAATACCTTTCAGCAGGGCTGAGACGCCGAAGAACATGACATTCAAATACTAATGGATAGCAACATTGATCGCATAAAGTAGTCTTCTGACTACTGGATGAAAATGGCCCAAGAACCCCACTAGGAAATCCAAGAGAAATGTGTCAAGTGAAAAAAGAGCTAGACCAAGATCAACTGGGCGATGAAAGACATCGGCCTCCCGAAATTCGACACACTTGATGACTTTGTCAACTTGCACGACATAGTCAAATTACATGTCGAGCAAGAATTTTCGTGGGCAACAGAGATAACAATGGTGGTGAACATGGTACCATGACAAGCACAACAATTCATGGAGCACCCGATCAAGGCTTGGACAGTGCTATAGTAGTTAAGTGCTAAAGTAGTCAAATATTGGGCACCAACAATGGAGATAAAGGAGATCCTTTCGACTTGGATGGACCAACACAGGTTCACGTATGCCAACACGTGCGAGGAACTCTTCGTTAAATGGTTGGAGTATGAGAAGATTCATCCACTCAACTAAGATCATTTGATGGCTCTTAGAATACTGAGATATGAAAGCACCATGTGGTGATTTTTCGTTTTACTTAGCTACACTTTTGATAGTTATTTTTAGTTAATAATATGTTATAAATAAGAGGATCGACCTATTAGAAAAGGTCGATGGTTTTTGCAAAGACCCTCATTTTTGGATTTGTAAAGAACTATTCCAGAGCTTCCTTAATTGAGAAGTCTTGTTTAGGACCAGAGACAAAGTTTTTCTATTTTTCATCAAAAGCGTGTATGATTGGATTTAAAGAATAATTATTTCTAATTTCATCTCATGAATGGATGTTGTAATGAGAAAGAGCCTCTGAATATGTTGATAATTTATCTAATTCAATATGTCTGTATTTCTTGTCTCTAATGATGAATATTAAATCATTGTGTTAATATGTGATTGATGATTAGAGTTAAGAAAACTAATTTTCTTTCCGTCGTTTATTGCATGTATGTTTTTCTTCTCATAATCGTATCTCAATCTATAATTGGAGCACCAACGGGTTAATTTATTAGTACTAGACTTGTTGTAGGTGTAAGAATCATTATTTGCTTGCTTGAGTATGAACATTATCCCAAGCTCAGCCTTCTTCAGTAGTTAAGTCCTTTCCCCTTTGTTACCCATCTTGTTTATACCAACATTCATCTTGTATCGGCCCCACCTATAAAAGAAAATACAAAAAGAGAACTTTTGAACTAAAGGAGGAGTTTTCACAATAAGACATCATGTCAATCACTATGTAAATCCACCATTAAATGCTATAGAGTCTAATTGGGCCTCGGTGGTGGGTTTGGTTCCTAATTTTGAGTTAAAGGGATCTAGGACCCCTCAAGAGCAGGGAAGGTCCATCCATCATCCAAACCAATGATGATATTTAATTCTCATCTAACAGACAAGATAGAGGATAATTCAGTGTTCGGAGATGAACATTCCTTTTCTTTTTCGCACGCATGTCCCCCGAAGTCTCAAATTCCCGAACTCCCAAAGGATCCCATAATCCTTCCACGTGGCTCTGGATTTTGGGTCCTTAAACTTACTCACGAAACTTCATCCCAAATCCCTCAATTCGCGAAGTCCTAGACTCCCAAAGGGCCAACCTTCACACATGGTGACGTAATAGATGCAAAGGAAAAATACAAGTGGGTCTCGCATACTCCTCCTGCCAAATGGACCAAGCGGTAAGCACCATGTGTGATACGCGACATGACATAGATGACACATGGCCCCTTTAGTGGGTTACATGTGTCACGTGTTAATGTGCGCGTAGTTTATATGAGATGTACGATTCCAAGTGACATGTGGCACGTCAGTCGTGGGTCCACGTTACCCTAGATGACATCAGTGTTCCACATCACTCTAGACTAATAGCCTTCTAATCCCTTCAATCTCATAGTCAAGGTGTGTCCACGTAACCCCTGTATCGACGGACTTCGTTACTTCGTAACTTTGGCGTTAGGGGAATCCATGGTGGTCAGTGTCGAGATGGCCATGATCTAGATCTGATAGTTATGGGAAATCCTGAAACATCCTCAGATATACAGCTCTTATCACTTCGTGAATTTGGTGTTTAGGTCCTCCACTCCCTTACCGCCCCCTTTCTTCTGGAGTGGTCAATGCTAGGATGAACTTGGCATAAATGTGACTACCAGGGAATATCTCGAAGGATCCCTAGATCTACGATTCTCGTTACTTTGCAGCTCCAGCCTTCAGGGCTTTCGGCTTTATGGCCACTCACTTATCCCGAAGTAGGACTTCGTTGAAGTACCATACGTGGGTCCCTCCTCTGGATGATCATATGGTTAATATGGGTTCTTAACGAACTCCCCAGATCCATGGCTCTCATCACTTCGTAGCTAAGGCATTCGAGGAGTTTGATGCTAAATCATCCCCATTCTCACAGAGTGTGACTTTGCTAAAGTTACCTCAACGTGGATCCAATGGCCAAGGGGGATCACGAATACTCTCAGATTGGTGGTTCGTGTTACTTCCTGATAACTGAATGGATCGAGGTTTAACATTGGGGAAATTCTATCTATCCCGGATAAGGAAACCGTCAAGTGCTAGTCAACCTTGTGGGTAACCGCAACCATTAGTTTCCTTTGGTCGGTTTATAAATGGTAGGGTCAAAACATTTTGGAGTTCCAAAATCCTGAATTTCCGACGCTAGAAAGGATTATCTTCTTTTGGACCTAGCGTAGGGTTCCAAGAACTTGGTCACATGGATCCTTTGAAAACTCTTGTGGGATATGCGCTAATTCCCTTATCCATAAATGGGTTAAGGACATGGGCATGATCCCTCAGTCATATGGTGAAGAGTTTTAAGGAGGCACCCCCCTTCCATAGGGTTTGAACTTGGAATTCCTATGAGGGTAGATCCTAGAGATAGACAGGACTTAAACATTCCAATAAATCTTACCCTGACCCTCTTATAGGATTACATCCCACGACTCTTTAACTGCTAAACCGAGGCAAGAAGAATTACATTCAAAAGCATTATCTCACAGGGAGATAATACATATATATAACTTAATAATTGGACACATAAATCATTCATAGACAGATAAATATATATATATTTAATCGTCATTTCCATTCCAATACTCAAACTATGAAGATACTTATTAGAAACTGGAAATCGTGAAGCGACTGCTCAAAGGGGTGCCCATTTCCAACCAAAAATAGGCACAACCACTCCTGACGAATTTACTATTGGCCACCCTCGAGCTAGACCATGATGCTATGAGAGATACTCTTTCTTATTTCTCAATGATAGTCAAGGATGAAGGATACTCTCCTCCTCCCATAAGATCTTGGAAACCAATTTCCTCTATACAAAGAAATGAGGTCTACACAAGTACTTCCACGGTCACTCGTGAGCCTCATTTATCAGTTTGTAACGAAAAAACTTCCCACATCTTATTGCACCCAGAACAAGCTTATTACCTAGTTATTCCTCGAACCAGAGAGCTGTAATCACTCTTTTTCTCTTCTTGATATTGCTCTTTCGAATCTGATCTCTTCACATATCTGCTTGCTCGCTCTCTTGCCTCTGCCCATGAATTACCTCTTTGTTTCCTTCCTCAGCAAGGTTGTGTGGGTTCCAATATCCATCTCATGTTAAGGTATGGAAGTCTTTCATATGGGTACTCTACCCCATCTCCTCATTAATTCTTGAGGAGGACTCTTCCAACTACCATTCTCACTGGTAATTCATTTTTGGGTCAAAGAACTTTTCTTGGTTTGAGCCATTAATTCACGTAAGGTACTGGTTTGGTGGGGGGAGTCATCTGAACCATTTATGGTTCCCCTCACTATCTCTCTCATAGAATCCATGGTCTATCTTGGCAAACCCCCTTTTCAGTAGTTATGAAACACTTATCCATTTTATATTAATAACAAAAAATACATACATTGACCCTTTATACAAAGGCTCATCAAATCAAACATTCACACATATCTAGTCTTCCATAGTTTCTTGGCCAGTTATAATTATATTTACAAAATGGGGGAAACATGGGTATTACAATCCCCTCCCCCTTAAAGGAAAATTTTCCTTGATGTTGTATATTTCGATCTGCTTTGTATGTATAGAAGAAAAAAAAATGGATATGCATGTTTCATGGCATCCTCCATTTCCCATGTAGCCTCATCTGGGCCCAAAGTGTTTCCACTGCTCCTCAACCTATGCAATGGTTTTGTTCCTGAGTGGGGTTTCCTTCCTATCTATTATGCATTGAGGTTTTGGCAGGAATTCTCCCTCTAGTTCCACTGGAATCATAGAACAGTCAATAATATGATTAGAATCATGTATGTATTTCTTTAATAATGAAACATGGAAAACATCGTGTGCCTTCATTGTGGGAGGGAGTGCTAGCCTATAGGCTACAATTCCCACTCTATCCAAAATTTCAAAGGTTCCACAATACCAAGGTGCCAGCTTGGCACAAGCTCCCGTTCTCAAGCATATTTTACTGGGTCTAACTCAAAGATACACATGATCCCCTTTTTTGAACTCTCTAGGAGTCATTTTTTTGTCTGCATATCTTTTCTGTCTATCCCAAGCTATTTTCAGATTCTGTTTTATCTGAATTACTTGTTGTTCCATTTCTTTCAGCATGTCTGGACCGATTGTAATTCTATCTAATGGTTATCCCAGTTGATTGGAATCCTGCACTGTCTACCATAGAGAGCCTTGAAAGGGATCATATTTAATCACTCTTGATAGCCATTGTTGTAGGAAAATTGTACCAGTGGTAGGTAGTATTCCCACTTCTTAGGCAGATGCTTTGCATGCATCCTTAACATGTCCTCTAATATTTTGCTTACCCTCTCTGTCTGTCCATCAGTTTGAGGGTGATTGGTTGTGGTATATAGAAATTTAGTTTCAAAACCAACAAATAAATATTTCCAAAAGATTGAAGTAAACTTTGTATCTTTGTCAGATATGATCTCCTTAGGCATGCCATGCATCCTAAATATTTATTTCATGAAAATACTGGCAACATATACTTCCTTGCAAGTTGAATTGATGAGAATGAAGTGAGCTGACTTGCTCAATTTTTCCACCACTACCATGATGGTGTCATTATGTTTGGACAATTTTGGTAACTCTGTGATGAAATCCATGGAAATGGTTTCCCATTTCCATTCTGGGATTGGCAGGGGATGCAACATCCCTGTTGGATGTCGATGTTTTTCTTTAACCTATTGACATTATAGACATTTAGATAAGTAATCAGCTATGTCCTTCTTCAGTCCGTGCCAATAAAACAGTTTCCTATTGGATGTGATCATCTTCTGATAACCAAGATGACTAGTATATGTTATTTTGTTTAGTTAATCTATCATGAACCTCTTCAAGTCATCACAATTCAGAATATACAAACTACCTTTGTAAGTTAGCAAGCCATCATTCAACAATTGATATCCTTCGTATTTCATTCATGTGGACTCTTGATAGGTACAATTTTACAGTATTGAAAAATGCATCCATTTCTTGTGCATTATTTACTCTCTTCCTGACATTTGTTTCATAGGTTCTTACAACTTCCAGGTGAATCACTTTCACACATCTGCTAAGGGCATCAACCACCCTATTTTATTTTCCTTTGATATGTTTGATTTCAAAATCAAACTCACTGAGAAGAGCCATCCATCTAGATTTTATAGCATTAAGCTTTGGTTGATCAAATAGGTACCTCAACCCACAATGATCTGTCATCAACACAAATATTCTACCCATGAGCTAATGCCTCCACATTTTTAAAGCATGCACTATGGCCTCCAATTCTAGATCACGGGTCACATAATTGATTTCATGTTCATTCCATTTTGGGGATTCATAGAAAATTACATGTTCTTCTTGCATAAGGACTCCTCCAAGTCCTTCCTTCTAGGCATATGTACACACAAGGAAGTCCTTGTTTGGATCTACAATCTTCAACACATTTGCAATGGTTAAAAGGAATTTGAGTTCTTGGAATCTCTCTTCACATTCTAATGTCCAAAGGAATTTAACTCCCTTTTTCTGAAGGGAAATTATTGGGAAACCAATCTTGGAAAATCGTTTTATGAAACTGCTATATTATCCTACTAGTCCCATAAAGTATCTGATATCAAATACATCCTTTGGAGTAGGCCAATCCATAATGGTTTAGATCGTTTCAGGATCAATTTCCACCCCTTCTTCAGAAATAACATGGCCTAAGTAATGGTCTTGTTTCTGGAAAAAATTGCACTTACTAAACTTAGGATAGAGTTGATGTTCTCTTAGTAATTGAAGCACTAACTTGATATGTTCTTCATTCTCTTCCATATTATTAGAATATATTAGGATATCATCAATGAAAACCAATACAAATCTATCTAAGAATTTACTAAGAACATTATTCATTAAGAACATAAAAGTGGTTGGTGCATTGGTTAGCATGAATGGCACCACCACAAATTCATAGTGACCATACCTTGTCCTAAAGGCTATTTTGTGGATGTATTCATCCTTAATTCGGACCTGATGGTATCCATACCTCAAGTCAATCTTAGAGAAAATTGTAGCATCCCTTAATTAGTGAAACAATTCAATGATCCTTGGCAAGGGATACTTATTATTTGTGGTCATCTTATTGAGTTTCCTATAGTCTATGCACAACCTAAGTGTGCCATCCTTCTTTTTCACAAACAAGTTTGGTGTTCCCCATGGAGACACACTAGTCTGGCTGTAGCCTTTGTCCATTATTTCCTTTAGATGTAGTTTGAACTCAACTAGCTTTGTTGTACTCATTCTATAGGGTGTTCTAGACACACACAACGCTCCTCGTGCAAGTTCTGTTGAAAATTCAATGTCTCTTCTTGGAGGTATACATGGTACCTCTTTTGGGAACACATCCTTATACTCTCTTTTTGGGTACCTATATTTCATACAAAGGACATCCTTTCCTGCAATACTTCTTCACTTGAGGGGATGATATTTGTCTCACTGAGACATGATTTTGAATCCCTTGTAGGGTTACCTTTCTCCCTTCTTCATTTTCACACTCCAAAGTCTTGTTGTAACAATCCAACTTGGATTTATGGCAAGCCAACCAGTCCATGCCAATTAATAGGTCATAATATCCCAAAGGGAGTATGTTTAGGGTCACTTGGGTGGGTGATCCACTGATAAGGAATTGGCATGTTGGTATGACCTCTGTCACTTTTCTCTTGGTTCCAGTGGCTAGTAGTACCATCCATGATTTAACATGTTTAACTTGTTGCAATTTACATTTCTCAATAGTGTGAGGGGAAACATAACTCAAATTAGAGCCAGGGTCAATTAAAGTGGAAACTAGATTGTTGGAAATCATACGTTCCATCTCCACCACTAAAGCTTGGTGGTTGGCTTCTCTATTATCCAAGGTTGCATAAATTTGTGGTATGTGCCTAGCCAGATCATTGACTATTGTAGCATCTTGGACATTGTAGACCCTCCTATTGTTATCTTTCCAATGTGGGTAGTCCCTCAACATATGTTCTTCTCCACAACCCCAACATTTTAAGGGTTCTCTCTTTGTGTTATCGGTCTTACCTAGGGTTTCTCCAAAGGGTTTATTTCCACTCTGAGAGGGGAAATGTTTCTGGTATACACTTTTAG
>SNQJ01S0083935.1:2985-25130 GCA_010110895.2 Picea sitchensis
TATGGACTGGTAAGAAACCCTCTCTTGAACATCTCAGAGTGTTTGGTTGTGATGCTTATGTACATGTTCCAAAGGAAAATAGGAGTAAGCTGGATAATAAAGTTGAAAAGTGTATCTTTATGGGTTATAAAGATGGTGTGAAATGTTATAAGCTTTGGAACCTAGAAACTAAGAAGACTGTTTACAGTCGGGATGTTGTTTTTAGAGAGGTAAAAGATGTTTCCAAACAAGAATTCCTACCAAGGCAAGAAGAACCTGAGAAAATAGAGTTTGAGTTGGATGATGCAAAATCAGAATCATTTGAAGAAGATGAAGCAAAAGAATAAAAACCTCATACCCCAATATTGAGGAGATCAGTGAGGGAAATAAGGCAACCAGAAAAGTATAGTCCACCTGATTTTCGTTCTAATTTTGCTTTATCTATTATTGATGATGATCCTAGAACTGTCAGGGAAGCAGTGAATTTAGAGGATAGTTAACTCTGGAAGAAGAAATGGGTGAAGAAATGGATGCCTTGGGTAAGAATGAGGCATGGGATATAGTCGAGTTGCCAGCTGGAAGAAAATCTGTTGGTAGCAAATGGTTGTTTAAGAAGAAGTTTAATGCAGAAAGAAAAGTGGAGAAATACAAAGCTCGGTTAGTAGCAAAAGGTTATTCCCAGGTAGAGGGAATTGACTTTGGTGAGATTTTTTCTCCTGTTGCCAAGTTAACTTCTATTAGATTTGTTTTATCTATTGCTGCTGCTTTTGATCTTGAAGTGAAGACAACATTCCTACATGGGGATCTGGAAGAAGAAATCTACATGAAACAGCCAGAAGGCTTTGTAGTGAAGGGAAAGAAAGAGCTGGTCTATAAGCTAAAGAAGTCACTATATGGTATGAAGCAATCACTTAGAATGTGGTACCAAAAGTTTGACACATACATCCTTGGATTGGGATTTGTGAGAAGTAGGGTTGATCACTGTGTATATTCCAAGCAGGTTGGTAATCACTTCATTTATGTAGTGTTGTATGTTGATGACATGTGATGGTAGGAAATAACATGGATGTTATCAAGGAGGTGAAATCGCAGCTATCCTCCAAATTTGACATGAAGGATCTCGGTGCAGCTAACTTCATTCTGGGAATGGAGATTAAGAGAGATCGTGCAAACATGAAACTCTGGTTGAATCAAAGAAAATATGTTGAGACGATATTGCAGAGGTTTAATATGTATGGAAGTAAACCGGTCAAGGTTCCTATTCCTATAGGTGTAAAGTTATCTACAGATCAGTGTCCCAAGACTCAGGAAGAAGAAGAAGACATGTCCCATGTTCTGTATGCCAGTGCAGTTGGCAGTTTGATGTATGCAATGGTCTGTACTAGACCGGACATTGCACATGCAATAGGAGTTTTGAGCAGGTATATGTCAAAACCAGGGAAGGAGCATTGGACAGTAGTAAAGAGGGTCTTCGGGTATTTGCGTGGCACTACCAATTATGGATTGTGCTACCAAGGAAGGCCAAGATTGGACAGAGTGGTGGACATACATGGGTTTGTTGATACAGACTAGGCTGGAGATCTAGATCGAAGAAGATCCACAAGTGGGTATGTGTTTAACCTATTTGGAGGAGCAATCAGTTGGATGAGCAAAATATAGGCTGTAGTGGCACTCTCAACTACAGAAGCTGAATACATGGCAACCACTCATGCAAGCAAGGAAGTAGTATGGTTACAGAGATTGTGTTCAGGTATTGGTTTGGTACAAAAAGCAGTGAGATTAGAGTGACAGTTAGAGTGCAATCTTCCTGGCAAAGAACCTTGCTTATCATTCAAAGACAAAGCATATTGATGTTCAGTATCACTCTGTGAGAGACACGGTTGAAGAAAAGAAGGTGTTACTGGAAAAAGGTTGACACTTTGAAGAATGTTGCAGATTCATTGACAAAGTCTGTGAGCACAAAGAAGTTCTCCTGGTGTAGAGTAACAATGGGCATTGCTGCCCTGGATTGTTGACTATGTAATCCTGTGAACCCATGTATGCAAAGAAAACAACAAGTGGGAGAATGTTGGGTATGTGTTATATTCTTTGCATGTGTGTGTGTGGGCGCCTCAGATTCGACAACTGCGTCTGATGATTCCAACTAATCCCGGATTAAGGGATTAGGGTTTTGGTAGCTACTAAATACCTAAAACATCGTATATATTGTATGGTGAATGATGAAATTAATACAATGAAGAGTTGAAAGGTGCGGCACCAAGGAAGGATGGTTTTCTGCCGGTTAAGGGTTTCCAGCGTAAATCTTTGTGTACTATGTATATGAGCCATTGATTAATTTATGTTTTTCTTAAGAATCTGTATGCATTGCTTTACTTCACAGTTTTAAAACTTACATATAGTTTGGTGGTTTGTCTCAACTCGAAGTCTGTGCGAGCCCACTCGGAAGTTGGAACTGCCCTAGGGGGATATGAAGAGAATGTGTCCAATGGCGAGATGTGTATAAGGGTTGGATAGTGAGTCGATCCCTCACCTCTATGAAATATTCAACATAGAAGGCCATCTTTGGACGTAAACCACCTCGTGGGTTTTTCCAAGTGACTTGCACGAACTGTATGTAAATGTCATCCTTGATGATTCTGTTCAACTCCTTCCTAGTAGGTAGGAGGTGGCCCAGTGCATCCGTGGAGTATCTAATGCAGGAAGCCAATCCACCGAAATACCAACAGACTCCAAGAGGTCTGAGATCCTTGCAAACCAACATCTAGTGAAACCATGAGGGTTAGATAAGGCAATGGACTCCGATGAGCGATGTGCCAGATATGGGATGGAACAAGGCTAACACCAGGGAAGTAGAGGATAGCCCCAGTTTAGTGACTAGTTAGCAACTAGGAGAGGTTGAAATTCAGTGCATGCATTCTAAATATATACAGATCAAGACTGATTTACTCAGTAAGCTAAGTTCAAACACATACATGTAGATAAGCATAGACATTCAAGGGGTTGCACTCTCTCATTGTTTAGATTCGATCCGACACAAGGTCTAGTTTCGAGCCTAAACGAACCCTATCATCTTTTTGGGAACAAGAATATTCTTTCACCAAGAACTCCTCATAAGTTGGTAAGCATATTGAGTTCTCTGGTAAGTTCTTTCGACAAGCACTATGGTGAGTGTAACTTCAACACTTTCATCTTTGGATTCACTTCTATTTTCATCTCAAGCTAATACTATTGTAGCAACTGTGCTTGTTTTCATCTCAGATTAATATTATGGTTGGAGCTGGGAATATAGTAAGGTTTAGATTCTCTGCTTATGATCCATTGAGTTTTGTTGCATTTCCTAATCACCCTCATGACTTACCCGTAGGTGAATATCGGAAACGCTTACCTTTGTTTGCAGGGAAGTTTGGAGAATCGATCGAGGATCACTTGGATGATTTTTTAAAAGTGGTGGATGGTTGTGAGGTGGAACATGAGGATGTTTGTGGAGACCCTTGAGGGGGATGCACAAACATGGTACAAATCCCTTCTTGATGCCTCCATTGGTAGATGGGATTTGTTACAAGAGAAGTTCACAGAAATATGGGGGGATAAACATGATAACTCTCTCTTACTTAGAGCTTTTTCTAATATAAAAAAAATGAGAATGAGATTGTGATTGGGTTTATTGCTCGTTTTTCTAAGACTTATTATATAATTCCTGATGCTGTGAGGCTTAATGATGCTACGGTTTTGATGTACTTATGATGGAATTTTTAATATTTTTCTTAGGAATAAAGATCCTCACAATTTGGAGTAGGCCCAAGCTGCTGCTATCAAGTTAGAAAGAAATCTCCTTGCAGCCTATAAGTTTCCTTCGATCCATGTTCCTGATCAATCAGTGAAGGTGACACCATTCAATGATCTTCAACCATCGGTTGTTACTGAAGCACAAGAAATCCTTATGATTTCGCGAAGCTTAGAGGAGCTTCTTGCTTTTCAGAAAAACTATGATGGAAAAGATGCATCTTTTCTCCTTATAGTTGCCTGAGGATTGCAGGAAAGACTAGCTTCTATAGAAGAAAACTTTGCACTTTATCAAGTTCTCGGAGATGATGATGACTCAGGCTTGAATGGTCAGGAACCAGTAATTGCACCATTTGAGTCATATGTAGAGTTTCATGAAGATGAGGATGAAGAATCAAGTGTTCAAACGTGTTTGTTGTTTCATTTCAGTAATGATGATTAAATTCAAGAGGAAGAACCACAAGTAAATTATGCAGAATTCAATCAACAAGAGACTTCATCCTTGCCTATCCTAGCAGTCGTTCAAGAACAATTTTTGTTACCATTGCAACCGAGGGAACAAAGTTGGGTGCAACCAGAAGATGATACCCCTTACAATTTGCCTATGATCCCACATTCAGATTTTGTTCTTCAAGAGGATCCTTTGACTGATTAGTGCTTGGATATTGGGGTTCATCATGATTCAGTTGAGCTGAGGATGATGGAGGTATTTCAACAGGTAGATTCTAAGAGTTTCGGCTCTCATTCTTTCATGCTCATTATTGTTGAAGTACCATATTCCAAATTCCAACCAACAACCTTCAACTATTCCTTCAATAGCAAGTACATCAAGGCATCTTTCTGGCTTATGTGCTTTCATGATTGGATGCATTGGAGGATTGGCTATGTTGATCTTTCCCATCTAATTAATCACCTAGCTGCATGGTTACATTGGTCATTCGAGTATGTTGATTGATCATGGTAGCTTTAAGGTGAAATTTTGGGTTTTGGGGGTAGTAGTTTTTTAATTTTATTTTGTTGATTAGGGTTAGATCTCTCCTCATTTCCGCAATGTCATTTTCAGATTTCAGTATTGTTATTTTTGTGTTTTAGGACAACAATTTAACATTCCATTTTTTGTAGTTTTTTTCTTTCAAGTGATCCACTTTCAATCCTAGGGTAAGAGTCACTGGTTTTTCCATATTATATCAACATGTGGTAGTGTCTTGTGATGTAGTTTGCACCTTACATAAGACTGGTCATCGTTTCCTAGTAATTGTTGTCCACATTTTTTTGAAACTTTGGGTCAAAGCTCCGAGTGCATATGTTGCTGAGTCTTTCTATTGTCATATTTTTAGAATGAGCCTAGATGAAGGCCATTTGTTCATATTCCAAAGCATTGAGTCTAATAGGAAGATTTGAGCCCTATTTTAAAAGCTGGTGAGCCGAGACAGGCGATCGGGTTTACGGTTCATTGTCAGCTTGGTTCAAGCGGTATCGAAACAGGGTGGTCGGGTTTGTAGGCTGACCGGCGGTTTGGTCCTAAGGCTCAAAACCTAAGTAGCTCTGAAGTACTTGGCTCATGCTTTCTCATGCAAGTTGGAGTTGAGTTGTTTTGATTATTACAACTGAGGGTTATTTGCCTTACTAATGCTATTTAAGAGGTCCCCACCCTCCATTTCACCCACCCTAGTAATTAATGGTAATGTTAAATTCTTAGAAGTGGCCCGTTCTCATATCTTTCATTTTCATCCTTTTACTTAAAATTACCATTAATTGTTTCGGGATGTTGAGAGTGGTTCGACCTCATTGGACTTCATATGGAGAAAGTAGAATTTTAGGTCCCATTCAAAAATTCCATGAGGACTTAACCAGTTCGAGTTCAAAGTTAAGCCCGAAGTGCAGTGATGTTTCCAATGGATTCTATCATGTACTTAGATATTCATGGAATTGACATTTAATCAGAGAACCAAGCCCTTTATGTACCTTGATGTTAGGGTGGCATTGATTGTTGAGCTCTTTTGTCCCGACCCGGTAAATGTACCCTTCCTCCAATTATAAACTCTTCTATTAGACTCTTCTCTTTGTCATTAAAATTGGTGGTGACTGAGTGGTGTATGTGCACACCAACCTTTGTCTTATATCTGATGAGAGAGAAGAGTTGTTGAAAGGAAAGACAAAGATGTGGGATGTGTTCTCACGATGGTATGGGTTTGAACAAGGTGTTAAGTTAGTGTAACTTAGATAACTAGATTACTAAATGGAGTCACTTTGATGATGGTGATCCTCTTGAGGTCATCCTTCAAGTCCACATCAACAAATGCAGTTACATTGGATATAGGGGAGAGGATGGAGGAGTAGTGTGGTAGTGATGCCAATCTTGATGATTATGACATGGAGGACTAATGATCCGACTCATGGTATGAGATTCTTCCATCTCACAGTTCTAGTATATACCCTATGGCTATTTTATTTTGTGTCGTTTTGATATATTCATGAGCTACTTTGGATATGTTGTCTCTAAATCATGTTTCCAAAGCATGATTTAAAATCTTAAAAATATATTTTCGTTCAAAATTTAAATATTTTATGTATTTTTTAAAAACCAATTCATTGAAACAGTTAATGGGTTCATTACAGTTCAGGTTCGATTCAGGTTGGATCCTTATTAGATTCGATCGTTAGATTTTTTAAAAACATGGGGTAGAGTTAGAGGGCATGATGTAGAATGTCTTTTGTTTTGTCTCTTCATTCTTGTCCGACTAGTCATCGATTTGAATTAGTCATCCAGATCATCCAGCGGTAGGGACATGGTACCATACATCTTATATCTTCTTGAGTTATCACTTGGTGCCGAGGAAGGGGTTTCATCATTATTTTTTCCCTTTATTGAGAGTCATCTTTGTGTCGACTCAGACACATTATCGGGGATGATCAAAGTAGAGCATCTTGATGACGTTTGCCTCATTAGTGGTGAAATTTCAATAGTGATCATCATTAGTTACTTGATCAAATGGTGATCCTCATTAGTGTTCGGGTGATACATTTTCATTATGACATAGTGTGTTTGTTCCTTAGGCCCCATTGTCATTATTGGTGGGTTCCTTTGCACTTGGCGGAGTGTTCACATTATTGACATCTAACTAAGCGACTCTTTCCCATTAATGTGAAACTTCCATTTTCCATTGGGAGGTACATGGTAGGTGGTAATTAGAAATTTGAATGGGAATTCCCTTTCCGGCCTCAACATAGGGACCATATGTACAGCTCCATTACTTGGATAGACATTTTGGAGTTTACAAATTGACTTAGCGGTACATGGGTTTATTGGTATGTTCTTCATATTTTTCACAGAGCATTATTTACAGTTTTTAGACACAGATTATTCGACATCCCACTGGGGGATCTTGTCCCCTTGAGTTGGTATTGTTAACCCTTGGATTTTTCACTTGGAAATCCCTGGGGTTAAAGAGCCAACTTGCTTATGATTTATTTGTGACATTCATATATTTTTCCCGAGAGTTGCGTTTTGTAACCGAAGACAAGGTTGGTTTCCCATATGAGTGAGTTGGTTTTGTGTGAGCTGAGTTGCGTTTTATATGAGTACATGTAGATTTTATTGTGAGCCAAGGTTTGGTTCCATTTTAAGTACAATATTGGTTTTGGTAGTGTTCCTTGTTTCAGAGGTAGAAGTTTGCACAAGTTTTCATGGATAGAGAGAGATGTCTATTCTTAGTATAGTCCCTAATTTTGACGAGACAAAGATCGAAGGAATGCATGGTATTGATCACATATTCATAGTTCTTGCTAGCTCATGATTTCATTGAGCCTTTTTCAGACGATATCAGGCAATTTACACTAGTTTAGCGGGTGGAGTTCAGGGCTCAGGATGATGAAGATTTTGATCACATATTTGGATTCCTCATTGAAAATTGGTTCCGATAGGTATAGCCCTTCATTGGCATGCAACGATATTCTATTTTTAGCAGTGTATATTTTATACATACTATATTTGGCAATGGTCTCTTAGTGGTCCTGGACATATTTGGAATTTTCCTATTTTAGGGTGTGCTATTTTAGCATGTCTATTTTTAGTAAGGGCTATATTTAGCAACTATGGTCACCATGCAGGGTGTTGTAAGCCTAATACACACCTCGGGTCAGGGGGAAGAAATCTTCAATCCACTAGGTGTGTCCTTGGGGGGCAAGTCTCGAGTCGAGGTGCTGTCACCAGGTTCTCGACTCCTCTGTCTAGGCTAATTCCTAATGAAGCCAAGGGGGGTGGTAATTAAGAAAATAAACTAAGGCTAAATAATCTATAGCACAAAATAAATCTAGGAGTTAATGAAAGCAAGAGCAATACAAGTACATCTACTCTAGCAACATATAATTCATCAACCACGAAATGGCATATTCATTGATAACATAAGCAAAATAAGATACATTTGGCCATGAGATACTTCAAGATAAATGGAAATAATCAAATTGCAAGTACAAAGCAAATACTGGAAAGTAAAGATTGAAAGTATTATAGATCAGTGCCAATAGTAAGATAAATGATGATGAATGAAAGATATGTTGGAATGCTCTTGACAATTTTATTATAGGGTGAGAGTTGCTTATGTGGTAAGTTTATTTTAATGAAGCATGTGCATGTAGTTACAGAAAGGAAATCCTAAGCTTCAAATGTTTGGTCCTTTAGAAATTATCCCAAGGAAATCTAAGCTAAATGTTTGGCCCTTTAGAAATTATCCCTCAATTGGGTACAAAGAACAATGTCAGAGGTCCAACAAGGAGAGAACAAATCTCATTAGAGAGTATCCCCTTGACTTCACACAAAAGTTCAATGTAGGATCCCAAGTGAACAATAACAACTGTCGAATTTCCCTATTATACTAAATCCACACTGATCAGTTCCCATTTTGTATGAAACCCAAGATTGAGCAAGCTCGCGAGGGCTAAGAACATACTAGGGTTGCTGAGGGGATGGTTTATTTGCAAAATTGAAATTGCAGAAATGAAATTGTAAAAGGAAATCTATTCTAAACTAATCTAGAAAATGAAATCTAACTAATGTTTTGCGGTGCTGTGGGTTTATTTTATCATTATGTTAGTAAAGAAAAGCAAAAGCTAAATGAAACAATCACACCAAAGACACCGATCCCCCCTGGGGGGATTGAAACTAGGCGTTGGGTAGCCCAATGATTTTATTAATGATTACAATCTCTTTTCAGGAATGCTTGTGGTCCTTTATAGGTTGAAGACCACCAAACTTACACGGTTTCAGAAAAATTTATTAAGGATGGAGGAGAGGTGTTTCCAGGGGTCCTGGATGGTCTAAATCTTCAAGATTCGGACATAGTCTCCTCTTGGCTGTTCGTCTTTCCTGCAAAAACAGCAAACAAACAACCCCTAAAGATGCCCAAAATCACTTTGGACAACTTGCGGAAAAGGTCAAACTGTGGCAAAAAATTTCTAAGTAAAAAGTAAACTAAACTAGCAAGTTACAACCTCAAAGGCAAGCCAAATGATAAGCTTCCTTAGTGGTTTTATTTGCTGTTCGGAACAACAAATAAAATGGCACTAAAGTTGCCAAATATTAAATTGAAAGCACTTAGAAAACGAACTACCCTTTAGCCTTTAAAATTTTGAATAAAAGCTTGCTAAAAGATGAATTCTTTCTATGCTAGATCTAATCTTTTAATAAGACTTGTAAATGCTAGGTAGATCTAGTTATTCTATACATGCAAAACAAAATACTAAAGATGTAGAATGAATGCTCAAATCTGAAGTTTTGCATGCAAGATAAAGTAACCGAAAGATAGTTGAAACTTTGAGAAAGAGAGAAAGAAGAGCTTGTAAACCTTGGAACCTTTGGGAAATGGGGTCTTTCGATGAATTAAGGAGGGATGAAGTCTTTAAATCCTTGAAGTTGTAGAAGAGACAACCAAGTTCCACCGCCACTCCAAGCTATGAGAACTTGTAAGCTTAAAATCTTGCAATAAAACCGTTAAAAGATTGGTGTCACCTACAAAAGAGATTTGAAAAAGTACATTAGTTAACTGAAACATGTATACAAATCCAAATCTCTAGAATAGATGAACAATAGGATCTAAAAGCAACCAAGCTAGATAAATCCTATCCTAATGGGTGATAGCACCCTTTCAAAGGCCAAGCCAACAATTTAAAGCAAGAAATTAAACAAATATTACCTCATAGATTAAAAGCACATGACATCAAGCATCCACACACTTGTACAACACACCTTCTTGACCTCCGAAGCCTTTTATTCCAAGATGAAAGTATTACAATAGTGTTACAACCACAAGCTAGCCTCAAACTCCCATTAGTTAAATGAGGAGGGGAGAGCTTGTATAAATAGCAAGAGGGGTGAAGATCCCAAGGAGGGGGGCGCACCACTTGGAGAGAGTGAGAGCCAAATGGATGATGGAAAGGTTGCCACCTTTCCACAAACTCCAATGATTGCCACATGTGAGAGTATAAGAGAGTGGTAGGTTGCCACCTCTCAGGAGGTAGGCGCCTCTCTCTAAGAGTGCACTACCTCTTGAGAGAGGGGGCACACCTCTCCTTTGGAAACTCCTCTAACATGAAGTGGGCTGCCACTTAACTCACTTTAACTCTCAATCAAGTCGCCCTTGAGTGCCACATACTCCCAGTGAAGAGTAGTGAACTTGAGACAAGCCAAAACATGTTTCTGGCATGTCTCCTTGATAATTGGGATGCCGATTTTTGGTCCTTTTCACCTTTTATTTCCCTTTTGTGAGAGAAATTGACTTTTAGTGATTAAAAATCACTATTTTCACTCAACAAAGGGGGTACATTGGTAAAGTGGTTACTCTAAGCAAGAAAATGAGTACCCCCAAGGCATATGACGCCTCCGAATATCACTTATAGAACTTATACATAAATTACAATTAAAAAATCCCTTTTTTGCGGAATTTTTTTTATTTGCTGAAAACATAAAAAAAAAACCTAAGGGGGACTTAGCGCATTACCATAAGACTCAAGAGTGATGACTAACATGGTGATATACATTAGACAGTAGACTCACACAACTTACTAAGGCCTAGCCACTAGGACATATTCCAACTTTGGAGGATATTGAGTGAAAAAACTTAGAAATTATAACTCGCTTATGCAACAAGATATAATTAACAAGTAAAAAAAAACACTCTAGAGTAATGTACTAATGACCAGTTCTTAGGAGGCTAAGTATTTTACAATGTTCATCATGCTAGCTCATCTTATTACAATTCCTCCATGGGGGTATGGAAAATGTGTGAAGAAGAAGAAGAAAAAATGAAGGGGCAAAAGTGCTCGACTGGACTTCTGAACTTTGAATTTGAACAAGTCTTTGTTCAATATTTGGCGGCTTAACTGCAAGTCCATCCTAGTGCAACTTGGAGGGTAACATAGGGTGCCAAGTGGCAAGTCAAGGTTTCAACATTTGGCAACTTGAGAGTGTGACATGTGGTGCACCATTGCATGAGCATGTTGGATGCACCTTTTGAGGACATGTGGCGTGTTCTACAAGAAAAAGCAGGGTGTGTGGGTGAGTTGACATGGTTGAGTTAAACTAACGCTCAACTCCTCCTCTCCCTTACTTCTCTCCCTCTATCTCACCTTCCCTTTCCCTCATGTACACTCTTAACTGTTTCTCCCACATGTGCGCCTGTCCCCTTTGATCTCACACGCATGCATGGTTACCTCTCACTCCATGTGCACCCTCATTCCTCATCCACACGTGTGGGGACTCCATGTCATGCGTAGACATCTCCCTCACCCACCTCTCACTTTCCATCACTCCCTCTCCCTATTCTTAGTGCATGCACTCCATATATGCGCCTATCCCTCTCTCTTTTCCCACACGTGTCCGCCTTTGTCCCTCCTTTCTCCCACACACGTGCCACTCCTTTGCATGTTAAACCCCCATTCCATCACTCAAACTCCTACACGCCTTTACTCATCTCCCATGCACCATCTATTTCCATCCATGCGCGCTACACCCCATATCTAGTGCGCCTTTCTTTCATGCATACGCCATCTTAATTTTAGATGATGCGCCTCCTATTTTTGACTCTGTTATGCGCCCTCCTCTTATTTAATGAGGCTCCTCCTCATTGTGATGGGTCGACTTTTCTCAGCAGTAGCAATAGTCTCTCTCTCTCTCATTATTCTTCTCTAGCTTCTAGCCTCTAGTCTTTGTCTAAGGAACAATACTCTACTGATTTTGTACTTGTGTTTAGTGATGCAATCAACCCTTTGGCAAGAGCAATAATAAAGTTTTGGTGTGCTAGTATCAAGCTGTCGAATCTTGTTGGTATTGTGATTAATTTCTTATGCATTGTTAGTTGTTTTAGCCTATTATTGTGGTGTTTCAGCCTTGTAATATCGCCTCTTTCCTCTTCTTTTCATTCAGTAAGATACTTATGCTGTTGGGTTTTCATCCTAATAAATTTTAAATTGTGTTACTCACCCCTTTGGTAGTTTAACCGCTAACCAAAAGTAATTTTCTTGCTGCTGTTTTTCTGTTTTTATCTTACAGATTTTCAAGGTTTATAACAGCAAGAAGGACATAGGGATACCCCCCTGAGGTTGGAACACACCAGCCCAAATGGAGAGGAGATTTGTGGGCAATACTTAGGGCATTTACTCCTAGAATTAGCCTCTTTTACCTGCTGATTTTTATTTTATTTCAGACCTGATTTAGGGGTCAAAAAGTGTGCTAACAGGTGCAGACTCATATACTTGATTTTGTGGCCTTTTTAGGGTGGGATTTTCCTAATACCCTGGTTGTGAGTTTGTTGTTATTCTTGTAACATGATGTATTTATGTGTTCCATGAAGTAATATATGCAACACTTCTTAAAAAGAAGGTTGTAATGCTGAATAGCACCAATTCTTTCAATTTTTTGGGTATAACTACGGAATCTACTAGTGTACTTTAGCACGTCATATTCCTCCTTGGTCACCTCCAATCTCCAACTGGATGGTGAATTTATGAAGCTTTTTTGTGCAATCGGCTTTCTGTTTTCTTGGTTGTTGATGGATGTATTGCCATTGTATCTTCAATCCCCATTAACACTCAAAATGATAGAAATTTGTAATCATAACTTGTTTGAATTCTTGTAACTGGTAATGGGAATCCTTCCCCATTGCTCTTCCTATCATAGTAGTTCATGCTTGATCATCTTCAATGAATTTGTGGGGCTATGTACTTGTGGCATGTGATGAAGAGTCAAGACATCTAATTAGCATATCCAGCTGTCTAGCTTCATTGTGTTCATGCTTTTTGTCCAATGGTTTGATGTCCAACTTAGCTTCTAGCTTGATGGGGCTTTGTTGATGTGTAAGGGGAACTTGCAATTTTGGACTATTGTTGTTTGTTTGGCAATCATTGTCCTTAGAGATTGTTGTATTTTTGGCTATATTGGCTACTGGTTACATAGGTAGAGAAGATATCAACTAGGTTAAAAATCCAATTTGGCTTTGCATGGCTATATGCATATTTGCAAGACCTTCTTCCTAGTGAAATATTCTTGCTTCAGGGGAGAGATGCTCCTTAGATTCATAATGTAAGTCATGACCCATATGAGATTGCATTTGGTTAGCTTCTTTACTAGTTTGTCGATTCTTTGAAGCGAGGGATTTTGTAGGTTTTCACCTGTTGTGTGATACTCGCTTTGAGTTTGAACCATTTGATTTCTTGCTGGCTTTGAAGTTGGATCTGATACCAAATTGACCTAGTTTTGTTGGTAGAGTCTAGTGGACAACCAAGATTCCTGATAGGAATCGAGCTATAGGCATGACTTTGCTTGTCCTGTGTCTCTATGCGGCTAAATTTGTTAGTACCTTTGTAAGCACAATAATAAAGATAGATAATAGAGATTCAAGTTGTTGAGTAATAAAGTTCTATTACGATTTATAATAGAGAAAATGTATGCAAAGATGGTATGATCTCGAGGAATTGTGAGTGCTTCTCACGAGTTGCATAGAAGTTTGTTGAAGACTCACTCTTTCCTATAATGTCTCTAAGGCCCTCTATTTATATACATTAAATTACATGGTAGTTGCAAGGATACAATTATAACTTGAATGATTTAATTTGCCTTCTTTGTTTACATATTCTCTTTGTCAGTGTGTCATTTCAACTACCTCCTTGTACAATATGGGCAACATACCAAGGGAAAATCTTTTGTCCTACGAGTGGGAGGATGTGGTGGGGACATCCGCCAAAATCCCCAATCCACTGGGGGAAGTTGGGGGGGCGGGGGAGGGGGGCAACTTGGGGACATTCTTGTGATAGGAGGTCATCTTGAAGATGTCTCCTCAAATTGGAGATGTTAGGTCATCCCTTGATCCCCATATGGGATGCCCAACTATCCCCTGTAATACACAATAAAAAGAAAATTAGTCTTAAAATAATTGCTTTTCTTCTCATCTAAAGGCTTTATGAAGCACACCCTCCACCTTTTAAGTAGCATGCCCTTTTCAAACCTTTAAACCATCAACCCATGAAGCTTTTCAAGTGAAGACTTTTAAGGGCAAAATCAAATGAGAAGTTTGAGCAACAACAACATTTTAAGCTTGGAATGATGGATGGATTCATTCTATGTCACTTTGGATCAGGAAACAGGGATGGGGAAACATGGATGGAGAAACTGGGACAGGGTTCTGAAACAATACAGGTTTTAGAAGTGACACTATTGTGCTCCTAACACAACATAGCACACATAATATAAAACATGACCACTTCCTTAGGTCATGTTGGTCGTTGGAGGTTATTTTAACCATATAGTGAATATTAATGGGCTATTAAGGTCACTTTATTTGGTTAGCCATTTGTTAGGTGCCCATTGGTTTATTTTATGTGCTTGTTATAATATTGTGTATGTAGGCCCATCGACCATGATCTGGGTTTAGGGTTTTAACATGTATAGGTATGTAGTTATGTCAAAAGAGATCACTGCATCTTATATTTTATATCTTGTGTAGGTGGATTCTTCATCTTCTACTTTGGCAGTAGAGTGCTCCCATCTATCTGTCTAGGGTAAGCATAATGCTTCCCACCTATTTTGTGATCTTGCTTGGCACAATAAGTTACTTTTGGATTACAATAAGTTTCTATTTCTGTGTAGTGATATTTGGGCTACCATATCTGTTTTTTGTTGTGATGTGATACAAATCATTGTTGAAAAAGTCGGCATCGGCAAAAAGTCGGCAAAGGTCCAGAGAACATTATTTCGGGAAAAGTCGGAAAAAGTCGGCAAAAAATCGGAAAACCACTACAAACATTAAAAAATACAAAATATATTCATTTTTTTCAAAATTTTAAACATATAAAGCAACAACAACATCAGATAAACACATTGGCACATAAATATGGAGAAAGCACTGATATACATGATGTAGTGGATGCCAAATAAAAGATGATTCATCAAAGTCGATACCGAATCCTCAACCCTGATAGTTGTCCAATCAAGGATTCAAAAGTGGAGAACCAATACAAATGACCTCACATATATAAATGTATATCATCATCATGAGGTAGATGTAAAATGCAATGTTTTAAAACTCAGGCTCAGCCTAGGAATCGGTCGATGGTCAACTCGAACTTGAACTCGAACTCGGATTGACTCGGACTGATCTTATTTCAATGACTTGGTTTACTAAATATTACCTAAAATATTTAAATTTTAATGAAAAAATTATATTTTAAAAAATTCCAAACCATGATTCCAAAAAATTATTGAAACTTTGAAAGAAAGCATTATGAAAAATGAGCAAGAACATTTAAATGACAAGCAATGTTCCACCATTGCTTATATTTGGATCCTCATCATTAGTATCAATCTTTGCCTCTACCTCGATCCTCTAGAGACATCAATGAACACCTCCTAATTTTGATGAAACCACCTAATTGAAGCCTTATAATATGGTAGAAAAAGCTTAACATGCCTAATGAATGATTTTGGTTTGAGTGAAAGGTACATTTCTGCTAAGGCCATGTTAGAGGAGTTGAAAAATCAATACCACCAACATCGAGGTACATAAAGGGCTTGGTGCTCTTGATTAAATGCCAATTCCATACCCTCATACGTGATATAATCCAATGAAAATGTTGCAATCCTACCAATCCTGAAATACTGAAAACTGTTAAGTTTGCTGGATTTTGAATGGGATATGAAATTCAACTTACTCCATATGAAGTCCGATGAGGTTGGAACCACTCTCAAACATTCTGAAACAATTAATGGTAATGTTAAAAATTTAAGTAAAAGGATAAAAAGGAAAGATAAAGATTTAAGTAAACCATTAATTGCCAATGTTTTTGGTCAAACCCTTTTAAAAAAATTCAATCTTGCATGTTTGTGGGGTCTAGTACCTACTTGACCGAGTCAAGCCCTTCTCCTTCCTTCTCCAACAACAAAAAACAAAAATGACCAAAAAAACTCAAAAAATCTTCTTTATGAGGATGATTTCCATTAACTGGCCATGACTTTTATGAAAAAGTCTCGGCTTTTTCCTAAAATTTGCGACTTTTATGAAAAAGTCCCGACTTTTTCCTAAAATTTGTGACTTTTATGAAAAAGTCCCCACTTTTTCAAATGAGAAAAAATCGCTATTTTTCGTCGGCTGGAAAAAGTTAAATCACAGGCTTTTTCAACACTTTACAAATACTAATATTTTGGTTTGCAAATGTTTTGTTGCTTTGTTTGGAGCTTTACAAGTACTGTTATTTTGGTTTGCAAATATTATGCTCCTATGTTTGGAGCTTTACAAAATTAGTGCATATAAGAATGCAAACTCACCTGAAACTTGGAAATGGTTTTTGGTTTCTGAAAAGCTACGAGTGTCAAAAACAACAATTTCAAAATTTGACAAACTGTGAAATTGTTGTTTCTGACACTCGTAGCTTTTCAGAAATAAAAAACCACATATATATATCAATGTTACCAACATTGTGTCGGCAAAAATATCGTTGAGTGTCCGAAAACGAATATATAGGCAACATTGGGGAAAATATCGAAAAATGTCGTAAGAATGAAAAAAATACAAACGTGTTCTTTTTTTTTTCAATTTTTAAATATCTAAAGCATCAACAACATCAAATAAATGCATTTCCACATAAATATGAAAAGAGAACTGATATATAATATGTATAAGATGTCTAGTAAACTCAAATACATCACAGATCAACACTAAATCATGTCCTGACTCTAAAGCCTCAAAATATCATAAAAAATTATAATAAATGTATCTCATCATCATGAGTCATCTACAATGAAATCAGATAAATAAACTAATGACTGTCTCTGCCCCTTTTACGGGCAAAGGTGATGGCTCTAGAAATGGATTTTCCTTTAGAGGAAGAAGGCCCTAGGGCTAGCATTGGACTCTGATGTCCTGTAGAAGAAGCAAGAGCTATACTCTAGTGTCCTCTATTGATGCTACTGCCAAGTAGAACTCGCTTTGTCGGAATTTGTGAAGATATATTTATGTGCATCCATATGAATCCAAACCATTATACATGTTGCCGCCTTTATACACACCTGGGTGACGTGGAATAAATCTTCAATCTACTTGGTGTGTCCTTGGGGGCAAGTCTTGAGTCAAGGTGCTGTCACCTGATCCTCGACTCCTCCGTCTAGGCCAACTCCTAGCGAAGCCAAAGGGGGTAGTCCCTAACAAAATATACTAAGGCTTGAAACTAATCTAAGTACAAGAAAATGAATCTAGGAGTTTATTGCAACAAAGACAACTACAACATGAGTAAATCTATACTAGCAACATATATCATTCATACATTCACAAAGTAAAAGCTTATGGAAAAGATATTCAATTAATGAAATACTTGCATAAGATATAGTCAAAGGATACAGATGCTTGCAAGTACAATAACCATAAACAAAAATAAATACTTCAAGAATAAAGTAATGCTTTGCAAAAATGAATGTTTGAAGCAAATGGCTTCTTAGACTGTAGAAAATTAAGACCAGTGCCAATGAGATCGTATGTTATGCTGCTGAAAATGTAATGTACCCTGTGGAGATGTCTTTGAAATTTTTTAAAGTTGATTAATGTGGATTTATTTTAGTGAAAATTGATTGCAAGAAAGCAAATTTACACTAGGTTTGGCCTCCCAAGAGACTATCCCTTTAGTATAGAAATTTGCTGAGAACTTGTTGAAACCCAATGGTTTCACCAACAAGCTCACTAGAGGTGCCAGAGGTCCAATACGGGGAGAACTTAGATCTCAAAGTTCCCGTTTGACTTCACACACTCTCTCTAGGCGGTTTTCTAGACCAAGCAATAGTAACTTTCAAGATTGTCCTATTAAGCTACTCCGCACTGTCCAGCCCCGATTTTGATGAGTTTCCTAGATCGAGCTAGGCTCGCAAGGGTTCAGAGCATACACCGGGGAGTTGAGGGGAAAGGTTTATTTTAAATAATAAAGCAAAAATGCATAAAGTAAATGTTTTGCTAATTACTAGAATCCACACTGACCAACCCCTTTTCAGCATTGGGCCTACTTTGGAGAGCTGAGGGGATTGGTTTATTTGCCAACAGAAAGTAAATTGCAAAATTGAGAAAACTGAAAATGAAAGCTAACTAAACAATTAAAGATTACTGTGATTGAAGTTGAAATCTAATCTAAGAAGGTTGTGCAGTGCTTTAAGATTATTAAAATGACTCCTTTTACTTGATCTTTAGATTGTGAGATAGATTAAACTTTAAGCAAAAAGAAAAAGGAAATCATGCATGAAAACTGAACACACCACCACACAGGTTCCCCCCCTAGGGGAAAAGAAGAAAGAGTGAGGCCTCCTTAACCTCACTTATTTTATTAACTTTCTTTACAATTGCTTTTCTTTCCTTTTGGAGGAGACTTGTGATTCTTATAGCTTGGGATCACAAGTATTACAAGTTTAAAATGAACTAGTCTTCAAGGTTAACTCTTGGGGTTCAAGTTTCTTCGATTTTTTCCCAAATCTGCCAGAGTATCCCCTTGTTTTTATTGCGACCTGCTAAAAAACAGCAAACAAGTTTATCAAAATCCACTAAAAATCACTTGAAGAAAGTTCCTAAGATGAAGCAAAACCTAAGCTCAAATTTTCTGAAATTTTCCAAGTGCAAAAGAGAATTTTTTTGTAGATTTTTTGACAATTTAGGGGAACTAAAAGAGGCTCTTTTAGTTGCTTCTGTTTGCTGTCATAAAACACCAAGCAAAAAGCTACTAAGTAGCTTGATCTAAGCAATTAAATCACTTCACTTTTTGCCTAAAGAAATTTAAATGAAGCAAAAAATAATTTTTACTTCTAGATCTAGCTTTGGTTATGAAATAAAACTATTGCCTAGATCTAAAGCATCATGCATGCACGAGATTTTATATATTTTACTTTGAAAATGAAATCTATTTGCATGCAAAACAGTAAGTAACTAAAGAGGAAATTGAATTTTAAGAAAGAGAGATAGAGGTAGAGAGGATTTCTTCTTCAAAACTTGAATCTTGGGCTATGGGGTCCTTTGGTAAATGAAAGAGGGAAAAGCTTGTTGATCTTTTGAATAAGTTGAAGAATGGATATCCTATCCGACTCTCCTCCAAGCTTGAGTAACCTATTTGATCTTGTCCAATCCTTGCAAACACTTGTTAGAGAAAGGTATTTCCTACAAAAGAGACTTGGAAAACACACATTAGTTCATTGGAAAAATATGCATCTTTGAATCTCTAAATATAGGAAGATAATATGATCTAAGCAATAAAAAAATTGAATAAATCCTATCCTATTATGTGTTAACATAGCTTCAAGGCCTAATGTGAAGTAGATATACAAAAATTGAAATAAACACCAAGTTACCTCAAGATCATGCACAATTGTCCAAGCATCCACACATTACAACAATTACCATAGACCTCCAAAGTCTTTTATTCAATCTTCCAAAAGAGTGTTACATAATATTTCAATAGCAAGCATCAACTCCCAATCTCCAACCAACTCAAAAGAGGAGGGGTTGATCTTATTATATAGCAAAGAGGGTGAGAGTTCCAAAGCTAGGGCGTGAGCTAAGTGAGAGAGTGCACATAGCTTAAGTGGCAAATGAGAGGGAGATTGCATTGACACTTCTCCACATGAGGTCGAGTTAGCTCCACTTCAATAGACATGTGGGAAAGGAGAATGCACCATGTGTGAATGGTAGGTAGAGAGGGCGAGTCTCCCCCTTTGGGATTGACGCCCCCTCCACAAATGCGCCACATACTCCAAGGGAGGGTGAGTCCCATCCTTGGGATCTCCACCCTCGTCCAACTCATCAATCAACTTGCCTACCACTCAAGAGAACTCGCCACCTTAGCTTTGAACTCAAGACATAGCCAAGACATGTCCTCGACATGTTTCCTTTTATTTAGGCTTGCTGATTTTGATTGATTTTTTGTCTTTTTCACCTTTTGTGAGCAAAAATCAATTTTGAGTGATTAAAATCACTTTTTTGATTCAACAAAGGGGTTAAGGGTTTAGGGGGTGCTCTGGGTTAGAAAACGAGCACCAACATGGCATACATCAACATCTAATGCCATTTTTTATGACTTCATTACTTTTACAATTAAAATAACCCGTTTGCGGGAATTTTTTTATTGACTCAAAACATAAAAAAAAACTAGGGGGGACTTAGCGCAATTTCCGTATGACTCAATATAGATGACCTAGCATGGTAATATAAACATTTAGACACTAGACATTGGAATTCCATGAAAAGGCCTAACCACTAGCACAAACTCTAGCTTTGGAGGTGATTTGAGTGAAAAAACTTAGAAATTATAATTTGCCTAGGTAGGAGATAATTAACAAGTGAAAAAAAACACTCTAGAGTCTATGCTCGTGATCAAGTCTTGGGTGGCCAAGTCTTTTACAACTTCATCATGCTAATCTCATTTATTACAATGCCCCACAGGGGTTGTAAATGCGAAAAAAAGTTGGTCAAAATGACCAGCTAAACTTTTGAACACTGAAATTTGAGCAAGTGATTGCTCAGTCTTTGGCGGCTCAACTGCAAGTCCAGCTATTGCAACTCAGTGGATAACAATACACAAATATGCAAGGTTTCTCATGTAAATAGCAAGGGTGCATATAACCAAAATAACACCGAGTACAATCCATCTCTAAACCAAAATACATCAACAAAGAGGCTATAAATGGCCTCTAGAGTTAAAAAAAAATCACGCTACAACAAATAACTACATATCATCAAAATCATTGCCTATATTAGGATCCTCATCATCAGTGTCACCCTCTAAGCATTAAAATAAGATAGAAAAAACTGAACATGCCTAATAAGATATTTTACTTGAGTGAAGGGTACATTTTTACTAGGGTCATGACAAAAGAGTTCAACAATCAATGCCACCAACATCGAGGTACATAGAGGGCTTGGTGCTCTTGACTAAATGCTAGTTCCATACCCTCATACATGATAGAATTTAGTGGAAATGGTTCAATACTGCCAATCTTGAAATCCTGAAAACCATTAAGTCCGCTTAATTTTGAATGGGACCTAAAATTCTACTTTCTCCATATGAAGTCCAATAAGGTTGGAATCACTCTCAAAAATCCTGAAACAATTAATGGTAATGTTAAAAATTTAAGTAAAAGTGACATTCTCCTTTATCTTTCATTTTCATACTTTCAATCCTTTATCTTTCATTTTCATCCTTTTACTTTAAGAATTTAATATTACCATTAATTAGTAGATTACTAGCTTCTTTCTGTTTTCAAAATGACAAAAAAAACTAAGTTTTCGGCTCTTGCTCCTTTGCTCTCCAAACTCCACAATTTGTTTGCAAAATGACACTTAAAAACCCAAAAATCACTTTTAAACTAAGTTGCAGGAAACGGCTAGGATGGTGTCGTCCCTGTATCGAAATCTTGGTGAAACGTTGAAATTGGTACGAAACCCGACCGAAACACGGGTGGCCGTACCGTACAACATTTCATGAGTACGAAATGCAGGATGGTATGGCCGTCCGTGTTTCGGCACATACTAACGGTTTTTCAGCTCTGATCTGCTTGTTTTTGGGTCCGTACAGGCATCTAAGCAGGCCGCGGACCCTCCAAAACTGCTCAATTTTGCTGTTTTTTCCATTTAAAAAAAAGATAAACCACTCATATATGTTTTTTATTTGTTTTTTAAAAGATAAACCACTCATTTATAAAGACTGATTTTGGATGTATAACTCATCTATGAAGGCTAATTTTGGATTTTGTTGCTTGCATCATGTAATCAATGATATTGATCATATATGGCAGTTAATATAGACACGGTTTTCCTTCTAAAATGTCATTTATGTGTGTCATTATGTTTTTCTTGCAAGATAATGTGTTTATATAT
>SNQJ01S0083935.1:37731-51959 GCA_010110895.2 Picea sitchensis
AGCCAAGGTTCATAAGAAACATTAGTCCTTAAAGCATGCAAAGTAAGTTGTAACTTAAGATATAAGCCATGTAAGACAATTCACCTCAGTACCACCTTCAAGCATCATACCAACCTAGCACCCCATGTGAGTTGCCAAGTTTAAGTATGGGAGGGCCTTCATCCAACCCTATTAGGTGTGCCACCTAGACAGGAAATAAAATAACCCAAATAGAGAGATAGGTCCCGAGGGAAGTAGGAAATAAAGAAACCCTTCAAGAGTAAGTGTGATAGTGATATGGTTTCAGGGCTTACTTCATGGCTTATGGTGTCATTTAATCCATTTCTATAAGCACCTTTGTGGAGGGTGCGCTTTCTCTTGAGTTACCTAATTCTTAGGTACTATTTTTTCCAATCCCTCTTAATCAACCATCTTATTAGTCCGCTTTATCATATTTGCAAGTCCCCTTTTATAAGGTTTCAAGCTATAGCATTGTTATTTTTGGGACTGGGGTGAGCATTGAAAGGGTAGAGCTCAAGTTTAGATTGGCTTTTGTTAGTTCTTTACTATCATTCCTTTCTTTCTTTAACATCATTTTCTTATTCTTTTATTAGCAGCTGCAATCAACCTCTGGGCCTTCAACCCCTCTTCTCATGAGAGAATAGACCATGACCCATTATTGAAGTTTAGTACACTATCAGAGGCTCCAAGATTGAAAGTGTTAAGTATGGTGAGAACGGAACGTTACCTTTGTGAGTGCCCCCAGTAGTACCCTTTTCCCTGGGCAGTGACATCATGGGACTAGGGCATAGAACCTGACCACCAAGGTGAAACTAGGCAACTGACACAATTTCCCAAACCAGTGATCCATTTTCCAAATTCAACCAAAGATCCTCATCCTCATGCCCGACAAATTAAGCACAACACTCTGTATAAAAAAAGGACTAACATACCTTATGGTGACTGTTGGATAAGCATTTTGGATAAGTTTTGGGATATGCACTAGAAGAAGTCAAAGAAGAAAAGACAATTAGAAGGTTGGATACGCATTTTGGATAAGTTTTTGGATCTACGCCAGAAGAAGTCAAAGAAGAAAAGGCAATTAGAAGATGGACCAGAGCACATGACAGGAGCAGACTTTGAGGAGTCAGAACACGTGACAGAGTAGCGTGCAAAAGGCGGAAAACGGTTATAGACCGTTGGACATTTTGTCCACTTTGTAACAGGCTTAGCCCTAATTTTATATATAAATATGTAATGGGTTTTTGGGTAGAGAGGTTTCGGAAAGTTAGTGAGTTCTGAGGTTTCGGAATGTTCAAGTTTGGATGAATGAGGAGAAAACTGCGTTTTTGGTTAAGTGTTCGGATGTTGTGACTGAGGTTTTTGGAGGTAGGCTTGCACTGCAGCAAAACGACTAGGCAGGTTTGGGTAATGTTACTGTCGCATATTTTGTAGCGCAATGCGCAGCTATAAGCAAATTTTCAATGACTAATAAAAGAAGCCAGTCGTTGTGGACGTAGCCCAAGTTGGGTGAACCATGTTAAACCTGTGTGTTGTGATGTGTTGTCTTTGCATGTTATGATGTTTAATGTTATGGTGCAATGATGATATATGATTAAGTATGTTGACTATATGGTTCATGTTATAATGTTGCGCACTGAGATAACTTTTAAAATGAATGAATGTTAAGTGGGAGAATGTCACGCATAGAATACACTAAGTGTTAAGTAGTTGTTAAGTAATCGAAATTGCACACATGAGTAAATGGTAGTAAGAACATGAAGAATGTCTCACTTCCCCTCATCACTGCAAAACCTTGGTTCCTGCAGCCCCTCTAGATACCTCGGGTGAGACTTCACTTGCTTGCAAGTGATGTCGAAAGGGACGGTGTCTAAGGGTTTTGTTGATATTTTGATGATTAACCCTAGGTCTGCCCACTGCAAGCCAACAAATGGTTTCGTTGCTAGGACCAGGAACTGTAATTGAGGGGAATGTTTTGGGGGATGAATAAGGAGGAGATCACCAAATGGCTAGAAAGGAAGCAACGAGAATTTGCCAGAGAACAGAATAGGAACCCACGGCTTAGCGACGAACAGTTCTTGCAAAGCTATGTATTCACAGATCTTCATGAAATATTCTTTTGGTGAATTTCCGATTATTTTGACAGAAAGGCTAGTGGAAAACGTTGGAAGATATAGAGTTGAGGCTCCAAGAAACTGGACCCCTGATCTGAATAGACAGTTGAATACAATAAGTAATAAGGTTTCTCGCGTGGCTGATTTCTAGTTGAATAGCACACTGGGGGGTTACATTACAGAGTTTGCAATAGATTGTACCCAGTCTTATAGTGTTGTAGAGAGGGACTTTTTCAAGGGTCCGTGCGGAAGATATTTGAGAGCATTGTGTACCTAGATAAAAATGTTGTTGTGCGACAAGAATGTCATGAAGATGGAGTCTCATTGCTAAGCGCCTTCATGCACATAGGAGGACTGGGGGGTGACCAGAGGATCATCTGAGAGTCGAAAGGATGAGTAAGGATTGGATGGACTAAGGATGTCGAGAGAGGAAGATACTGACTCAAACGGAGAGATTGGAGTATTGCGCTGTGGGAAAAGGTTTAGATATAGTAAGAAGGAAACTATAGCTAAGAGAGAAGAGAAGCACATAGTATTTGAGAAAAGAGACCTCTGCGTAGTATTTCAAATCACACAGTACAGAGAAAGGAAAGAGAAAGAAAATGATCCTCAGTGCAGTCCAATAGAAGAAGGAAGTCCATCTCATATCGGAATCTGTGTCGAACCCACAATCTCGTGTGTGTCACCTAGGTCTGAAGCAGAAACCGGAACGTTGTCGACAGCGATTGTAGTTAGTGGAGGAAGTCAAAATAGTAGCCAGAATTGTGGGAGTAGCACAGCGAACCAGAGTCAGTCGACATCACCGAAGGTAAGTAATACGCAGAGTACAATGGCAGGAATAGAAAATACACTAAGAATGCCTAAGTTTCAGGGAGCAGGTTCGAAAGACCCTGAGAAACACTTGTTTGTGTGCGACACGATATGGACTGCGAAGAATGTCCAGGACAAGACGACGAAGATTGCGCAGTTGGCCACGATGTTCAAAGGTCGTGCACTGCTATGGTATATGAAGTATCATACTACTACACCGGTCGGAGAGTCAAAAACTTTGGTAGAGATTAGACAAGCGTTGTTAAAGGAATTCTGGAAGCCAAAATCCAAATCGCAATATATTACAGAGCTGAAAGAGATTAAGCAAGTACAGAATGAGACAGTGTGGGATTACGAATAGAGATTTAAAGATGTGATGGGTCGATTAACCTTTCAAATTCCTAACGAGCACCATCAAGAATGGTTTATTGCAAGTCTATTGCCACACATTTGTTGTCCATTGACACAGCAAAAGGTCACGTCGCAGCCAGATCCGCTGGAAATCGCGATGAAGTTGGAAGCATCTCCTGTAGGAGATAGCGCAGGTATGGCAAAGGTACAGTCATAGTTGGTTGCGCTGAGAATTCAATTGTTAGAGATAATGAAGGAAAAGGTAAAACGTGAACACATTTGGTGCATTACATGTAAGACAAAAGGCCATCGAAAGGAAGAATGTCCAGCATTCGTGCAATATATGGCCACAGGAGAATCGAACCCTTTGGAAAGAGGAGTAGGTTATTGCGAGATATGTAAGACATGGGGACATCATCCGACTCTTTGTCCCTTACTGCAGAAGTACCAGAGTACACCCAGGCAGTTATTTTGTAATTTTTGCAAATCGGTAGGCCACGATGAAAAATATTGTCGCGCATTCGATTTAATGAGAGAGCACACTTCAGATGCGTATAGAATCCAAGAGGAAAATGTTGCAACAAAGGGAGGAGTTCCACAGTACAACACTTCAAGAGGTTTCAACCAGGATGGACGAGGAGGATTCGACAGAGGTCAAAGACGTAGTGGATTTGGTCGAGAAGGCAGAGGACTGATAATTTGTTATAACTGCAATCAACCAGAACATTTAGCGAGAGATTACCCGAATCCTTGCACGACGTATTTTTCTATGGATTGAATGTTGGCGTAGGGTCAGCTGCTTCCTTATCCATTGCTCCACCCCTTTTCCTTTATCTCCTTCCTTACTTGTTGATAGGTTTCTTTTTCTTTATGCAGATTGAATGATGGCATAGGCTCAGTTGCTTTCCTTATCCATTGCCCCACCCCTTTTCCTTTTTGTCGCATATGGCCCAATTCTCATTCCTCCGCGCATAATAGCTGCTACTCTAGGTTGATCGTTGCGCTCCTTGGTTGCTATCATCTACAGGTTTTGGTTCTCTTGCAAGGTTCTGGTTCTGAAGCAGAAACTGGAACGCTGTCAAGAGAGAGCTTGCACAAGTATACAGGGATGAGCGACTCAAAGGATCATGTTGCGCGGTGTACTACAATTTGGAGATAAGTGTCGAAGCAGGAATAGATGCACAAGTTCACACATACGCTGGAGACAATTCCCAGGAACTGGTACCTAGAGCTAGAAGTGCACAGAGGGACAACAAACTATGAAGAGCTTGTTATCCCCACTTTTAGGAATAACTATGAGATTATGTCTCGAGGCCCGCAGGTCCTAGACATGGAGTACCGAGAGCCAGATCGACTTAAGCATGGCCCTGGAGGACCCACCTTTTCTCCCTTTCAGCGCCTCTACTTTGCCAGCAGCAGCAGCATCCATCACCATCGGCTTGGTCTTGTATCAAAGAAGGTTCTTGCTCCATGAGGTAATGAGTCCGGGTATCATGGTATGTGTCACTCTGATCCTCAAAACCTTTGAATATGTGCATTTAATTCCTTTTATTTCTAACAAATGCTTGGATCTTATACTTGTCCACTTAACCATGTCTGGGGAGGATGGCAAGATGCCCTAGCAAGCCTATGCCCATAGGTTTTGGTTTGCCACTGGGGGGATTTCTGAAAAGCCATCGTCCACTCCTTTCATATTACCACTTTTTCATCCTGCTTCCCGCTCATCTACCCCATCTCATTTGTCCAAGCATTGGGTTGGCCAATCATTTGAGGGTTGCACCTTACCTTGTGGGAAGAAGGGGCTAAAGGCCCAGAAGGTAAAAGCAAGCTGGCAAAAGATAAAAGCCTAAAAAATGAAACCTCGAGATGCTTGGCCCAGGGATCCCCGAGAAAGCAATAAAAGGCTTCTCAACAAGAAACAAGGGGGACCCATAAAAATAATAAAACAAGACTTAGTCAGAGGAATGGGGGTCTCATCACGAGCCAACCTATTAGGTCCATGGGTACCTAGCAGTATGATACTACTAGCAATTGGTTACCACGCCAGGGTAGTGACTCTTGGTTGCATGGCCAAGAGAAAGGGGGTCTCATCACGAGCCAGCCTTCTCATTTCTGTGAAAGTACTTGTGGGTAACACTGTCACCACTGGTCACCACGCCAAGGTAGTGTCCCTTGATTAGCTTCTTGAAGAAAAAGCGATAAGAATAAAGAATAAAAGGCATGAATGGGCTTGGAAACAATTGCATCCAGGACAGGTGCAGCTCGCCTTCTACAAAGGCACCCACAGGTAAGGCTTTGCATTCCCCTACTTTCACTACGCCCATTGTCAGGACATCCCTTATCCACATCACCCACTTACATGGCTTAGATTTAGTCTTTTCCGGGAACTTTCCTTTTCCAGTGGACACTAGCCCAATTAGGACGCCCTGTCACTTTCCCCNGAGATGTGATTGACATTGCTATGATCCCTGTGACTTATGAGCCCAAGGAGGGCGTAGTTGTTGATGTGCAGGATCATGCTCGACGGACGGGTACCATGTTGGACAGGTACACATGGGGAGATGATCAGTTCGGACCTCCATGGGGCTGAAGAGCCCACCAGACGGACGTTGAGATCCTAGCAGGGAGCACAAATAGGACAGAGGGGTTTGCACCAGACAAAAGAAGGACTTCTTGCAGAGGCACCCTGGCAGAGCTTGACCTAGGGGGATTGTGCCCTTTTCAGTGGAACGTTGGCCTTGGAAGGCCTAGGACGTCACCCAAGAGATTCATGACATCATCCTTTCTTCATGAGCATTTGGGCAGATGGATAGGGCAGTTTGGCACGTGTGGCAGCTTGGAGAAGCCCAAGGAGGGCTAACGTTTTGCTTCAGGAGGTTGCATTTGCCCTCAAAGGGGCTAATGTCACCCTAGAAAGGGGATGACATCCTTCTATTGCTTGATTAGTGTTTTAATTTAAACATTTAATGTAAAACAATATGATTTTAGTATTTTGGCCTTGTCGGCCTTTTTATAACCTAAAAAGTAAAATTAGGTCATTGTACTGTATAAATTGAGGGTTTTTACCTTCATTTTTTCATCATCTCTCACTCACCACTTGGTGAGGTCTGAAATTTGCCCTCCTTAGGGTTATTGGCTGAAATTGTGAGGCGCACTTGTTGAAGGAAGACTTTCTTGGCATATTTTAGCATTTCTCTCGGTGGAAGGTATTACAACTAGGGTTTTGCTATGTGATTTCTTAGTTAAATGTAAGTGAATTTCTGCAAAACTTCTTGATTGAATGGTTGTAGTGTTATTTTCTTGCATTTATTATTATAACTTGTTGAATCAAACCCTAGGTGACAAGCACACATTGAAGTTCCTTGTCTCATGTCCCTACCAAGGTTTTAAGCCATTTTATTTGTTGGAGTGAGATAGAGCCTTGCCTTAGCAACACTCTATTCTTTCTTTCTAGCCTTTGAATTGTTGAAGAGGATAGTGCCTTGCCATAGCAACACTCCATCCATCTTCTTCCATGCTAGCCGTTTTTCTTATTTGTTGAGCTAAGAATGAGAAAACGCATCAAGGCCTAGTTCCCCTACACCTTGGTGAGCCGATTTTCCTTAGGGTTTGCCTGGTAAAGCCTTGCCATAGCAACACATTACTTGCAAACCTTCTTGTCTTAGTTTTACGCAATCTTTTGAGCTAGCCGTTTTGCCATTGAGCTAAGGAAGGAGGAGAGAGCACTGAGGCCTAGTTCCCCTACACCAAAGTGAGCCTCTCTCCCCTAGGGTTTCATCCTTGAGGCCTTTCCATAGCAACACCTCAAGGTTTAACTCTCTTGTCCTTTGTCTTTACCGTTATCATTTGATCCTTCAACTTTTGCGTCCTCCTTTTGACTCCATATACCCTAGGAACACACTGATCTAAGGCCACATGTGTTGAGTAACTTGATCATACAAATTCCAATACCTTTGAACAAACCCTAACCATACTAACCCTAGCCTAGACTAACTCTGCTAACCCTAGTGTTGTCGTCATCTTTCTTGTACTATAAACACCTTTGTGCAGCATCTATTTGTCTTTAAGCAATTGAATGGTTAGCTAAGGCGTTGTTTCTAAAGTGTTGATATTGTTACATTGAATGCCATTAGCATTTATTGTGAAGTAATATTGTAATCATTGCTATTGTACAACTTTGATTTGCTTCATCAATAATATTGTTTATCAATTTGCTTATTATCATAAAGTCATTTGATTATATGAAGTATTAACCAGCAAGCAAGCTTGCATACGTAGTTATATTGTTGCTTTGTTCTCGGGCAGGGATACTTCTTGGTTGTACTCTGGTTATCTTTATTGGCCATAGGTCGGACTTTCTAATCAGGTGGTGACTTGTGAGGGGGGAATTATCCTTTAGCTCTTAAGCCCTTTGCCTTCTCAAAACCCCAGGTCATCGGGAACGTCTCCCCTGGGCCTTACCTCCCTAAATAGAAAGAACCTTCCCATCGAGGTGACAGTGGGTGGGATTGGTTCAGTTACGCCAGTTTGACCTCTTTTCATCCATCTACTATCCAAACTACAAACTGTGCGATAACAGAGCTTACCCGGAATTTTAAGGTAACGTTTAACTTTGAAGATGAGTCATCTTTAGTAGCTTTACAAGTCATTAGAAATCAAAAATTTATGGAAGAAGGTCAAATAGAAATAGTACCTGCATGTAGTGCACACAAAGAGACTGCGACAGTCCATGAACTATTAGAATGTTAAAATGTTACTGGGGAGTACCAAGAAGAAGAAGACCCAAGAAATGTATAGGTACCAAAGACTGAAGGGGAGCACGATGTAATAGGCCCAAAGCTTGAATCCGATGCATATGGGAAGCCCTTAAGAGTGCGCAAAGTGAACATTGGCACGAAGGAGAAACCGAAGTTTGCAAATATTGGTGATTACTAGAACAATGAGACCGTGGAAAAGATTGCAAACCTATTGCACGAGTATCAAGATCTCTTTCCGACAACCTTTTCAGAAATGAAGGGAATAGTTGGGGAATTGGGCGACATGAAGATTCTGTTAAAACCAGACACTAAGCTAGTAAGACAGAGACCATATAGATTGAATCTGAAGTACAAGGAAAAAGTGAAGGCAGAGCTTGACAAAATGATAGAAGCTAGTATCATTGAGCCTGTCGCAGAGTCCAAATGGATAAGTCCCATGGTGGTTCGAGATAAGAAAACAGGGGGTATTAGAATTTGTGTAGATCGAAGTTGAACGATGCATGTTTGCATGATCCGTTTACAACCCCCTTTACAAACGAAGTGTTACAAAATGTAGGAGGGCGGGAGACCTACTTGTTCACCGATGGATTTTCAGGATACCATCAGCTAAAGATTGTGTCAAAAGATAGACATAAGACGGCATTTGCGACAGAATGGGGAAGCTTCCAATACACAATGATGTCGTTTGGGTTAAAGAATGCACCTGTTGTGTTTTCTAGAGTAGTTGTCGTAGCCTTTAAGGAGTTTATTCATAAGTTTCTTGAAGTGTACTTAGATGATTGGACTGTATTTAGCCTATTGAAAAACCACATAGAAACTCTAAGGTTGATGGTTGATAGATGTAGACAATATCAGATATCGTTAAAATTGAAGAAATGTATTTTCTGCGCATCATTTGGGATATTGTTAGGTCATGTGGTATGCAAGCAAGGTTTGTTGGTTGATCCTGCCAAGATAGCAGTAATTGTTAATTTGTCACCGCCTAAATCAGTGAGACAGTTGGGAACAACTTTGGGTCATACAAGATATTACTGGAAATTTATTAAAGGTTATGCGCAGATTACAGCTCCAATGGAGAAGGTTTTTAAGAAAGAAGCTAAGTTTCAATGGAATGAAGACTGTCAACAGCGTCTGGATGTATTGAAGCAAAAGTTAGTCACTACACCCATTCTGGTGTTCCCGGATTGGCAGAAAGAGTTTCATGTTCACGTGGATGCATCGCCGATAACACTCGGTGCAGTGTTAGCCTAGCCAGGAGATGGAGAATTAGACCATCCAATTGCTTTTGCTAGCAGGAAGTTATCGATTGTTGAGAGGAATTACACGACAATCAAAAGGGAAGGCTTGGCAATGGTTTATGCCTTGCAGAAGTTCAGACACTATTTGTTGGGGTTTGTTGGGGTCCCATTTCAAGATGTATACAAACCACTCTGCACTGCAATATCTAGTGAACAAGCCAATGTTGGGGGGCAGAATCTATAGATGGTTATTGTTATTCCAGGAGTATGATTTCAAAGTTATTGTGAAGCCAGGGAAACTGAATGCGGGACCAAACAATTTGTCATGGATACTAACAGGAGAAGATGCAGGGAACCCAGATGATAGTTTACCAGATGCGCATTTATTCTTAGTTCAGATGGTAGACGACCACTTAGCAGAAATTGTCCAATATTTGAGCATAGGAGTGACTCCATCTGATATGATAGTAGCAGAGAAGAAGCAGCTCGTGGTCAAAGCAGTGGATTATCAGTTGATCGCAGGAAATTTATACATGTCAGGTGTAGATGGGATACTGCGACATTGTGTGCTAGAACATGAAAGACCAATGATCCTGGCAGAGGGGCACAATGGAATTGCACGAGGTCATTACGCAGGAAAGGCTACAGCGCAGAAGATCTTGTGCACAGGGCTATGGTGGCCTACCCTCCACAAGGACGCGAAGGAATACAGCCAGAGTTGCGACGTTTGCAAGAGAGTAGGAAGATCATTGCGAAGGGATGAGATGCCTTTGAATCCGCAAGTCACTTTGCAGGCGTTTGACAAATGGGCAGTGGACTTTTTCAGACCAATTAACCCACTAGTGAGGAGATCAGGAGCTAGGTACATAATTACTGCGACAGACTACTTGACAAGATGGGCAGAGGCAGAACTAGTTACAGATTGCAACGCGGAGATAGTTGTGCGGTTCTTATTTGAGAACATAGTTACAAGGTTTGGGTGTCCTAAAGTACTTATGAGCAACCAGGGGACTCACTCTTTGAACAAGACAATTACAGCATTGACAGAAGAGTTCCAGATTCAGCATCGGAAGAGCACTCCATATCACACGCAAGTTAATGGAACTGTGGAAGCCTTTAATAAGATACTAGAGAATGCATTGCCCAAGGTGTGCAACGTAGGACGGGATGATTGGGACTTAAGGATTCCTGCAGTGCTTTGGGCTTATAAAACTACATGCAAGAAGTTGACAGGACAGACACCCTTTAGATTAGCATATGGTGAGGAAGCAGTCATGCCCATGGAGTTTTTGGTACCAAGTCTACGCATCGCTGCGATGGAAGACTTTATGGATTCCAAGTTCCAACACATTAGAAGAAAGACTATTACAGTTACTAATGTTAGAGGAATATCGATTTGTCGGAGGGTTCCATCAGCAAGTACAAAAGGCACGTGAAAAGGCATGGCATGATAGACACATCAAGCAGAAGAAGTTCCAGACAGGGGATCTAGTACTGCTCTATGATAGTAAGTTCTTACAGCACCCAGGAAAGTTCGGGACGCACTGGCTAGGGCCATACGTGATCAGATATGTAACAGACACAAGTGATCTTCAATTAGAACAATTGGATGGACAAGTCATGGAAGCATTAGTAAATGGGAGTGGGCTAAAACTGTACAGGGACGATCGTCCTTCCGCGCACTAGAAGAGTTGCGCAGAGTAACTTGCATCATAGTGTACTATAGGAAGAAAAGGTAGAAAAAGAAAGAAAAAACGAGTAAAACAGGAAAAAGAAAGAAAATAGATCAGGGAAGAAGTCAAAAACTAAAGAGTCCAATAAGTTAATAAAAAGCAGGTACGTGTTGCAGAAGAGAAAGAAACAGGGAGAAGAGCGCATGGACGAAGGAAGCAAGAGCGCGTAGAGAGAAGAAAGTGCACAAATGATAGCTAAGAGCATTTAAGACAATCCATGACGGGACGTGTAATAAAAAGCTACCAGGACGACGAAGTAGTGGTGCCGCATAACATTAAATGCAGATTGGCCAGAAGATCTTCACAGGTTGCAGAATTGAACGGATAAATCGCCAAAGATATGGAGTTGATGGAGCATTAAGGCAAGTAATCAATGCCAACCACTAGTGGATTGGACAGAAAGTTTAGGCGTGAAGGGAATTAACAGCTGGTGATGAAGTATAAAAGCAAGCATAGGGTCGACGGGGGAAGGTTATTGTCATTCAGAATTAGCATAGAGAGTCGAAGTTACAGAGTCGAAGTTTCAGAACCAGTTGGAAGTAGAGACCAGTGTCGCAGAGAAAGATGGCTCCACCTAAGGCCGCAACAACTTCAGCGTCAGTACCAAAGAAATCGTGCGATCCCGCAATGTTGTCGGTCGTTGAAGAAACACAAGAGGCATCGTCCTCAGAATCAAGATTCCACAAGGATTATATCTCGCCCAGAAAGCCATCCGCAAAACAGGTCCATTTGCAGAAAAATGTGAAGTATCCGCTCGTGGAGTCACCGATTCCAGAAGGCGTGATCGTAGAAGGGAACATGTTAGGTCTGATACCTGCATTAAAGTATGTCGACCGACATCATCGATGAGAAGAAGTTTCCTGAGTTAGTACCCAGCAAGTTTTTGATAAAGTCCATTAGTTTCGAGATGCATATGATAGTCATCGAGCTGCAGCAGTGGGCTAGGGGGTTGCAGAAAGCAGGTCTTCTAGACCTGTTCGATATACCCCATTTGGACAAAGCTAGGGGATCAATGTGTGTGTAAAGTGCTACTGAGTTGCGTGCATGGAAGATACATGTGGCTCGATGGACCAGTTTCTACTAAAACAGACCTGATAGTACGTATTATCGATCATCCGTCGCAGGGGGAGGGCCCATCCTTGTTGTTTTTTGACAAGAAGAACGAAAAAACGCTAGTTGAGAGCATGAAGGAAAAATTCCATACATTTCTTGGATAGCGCAGTTTAGACATCGCTAGCATATGCGACCCAACGGTAAGGTTTGAAATGCAAGCCTTAGCCTGTAGGTTGTTGAGAAAGTGCAGAAAAGATCAAGTACCAGCAGCAATGATAGCGGCAGCAGAAAGATGTGTAGAGGGCGTCCAGAAGAACAGGGCGACATTCTTAATGAACCAATTTTTGATTGATTACGAGGAAGCGCAGGATAAGGGGATCAAGTTCCATTATGCTTGGTTACTGATTTTAATAGCAGTATCGGCTTGGAGAGAGCTAGATGACATTCAATTTTTGGGAGTCACGGAGAAGCCTTATCTAGCCACGCAGTATCAAAACCTATGGTATACTACACATAAGGCACGGTAGATGGACAATAATGTCGCATTTTATATTTATAAGGAAACTATCAGCGACAGCATCCAGAGGACACCACGCATACCATCTCAAGTGGTTGAGTCATATAAGGCAGTGGCACGCTTTAAGGCAAGGCGTCACCACATGTACGTACAAGCAAAGAAGGACCCAAATCAGCAATGGTTGCCAACACAATACAGATTGACAGAAGAGGAGATGGGCCACATTATGGTCGATTGGGAAGATGAGCGGAAGATTCCACCAGTAGAGACAAGGCCATCAGAGAAGCAAAACCCCAAAGTACACGAGATCGTTGAGGATGATGAAGGAGGAGACAACTAGGACAGAGGAAAGGGCCCGGAGGAAACAACACCGTGCAATGATAGGAAGAGGAAGGAGCCAGAGACAGGGAGACCCGAACAACAATGACTGAAGCGCAAAGCCGTTAAGTGGCTATCCAAGCTTTGACAGAGGAAGATTTGGAGAAGATAGGCGACCAAGTGAAAGAAGTCACTCACGACGTGTTTCAATGTGCAACACAATAGTAGGAAGAGATGAACAAACGCATGCAGGAGCAGATGGTCGAATTGCGACAACTACTAGAAGCATCCAACATCGCATCAGGGCGACAAACGAAGGAAGAACCAACAACAAGCACTACCAAGATTAGGGAAGCAGGGCCAACAATCTCCCAGTCCTTTGTTGTCGCAAGAGAATGAAGATTGATTAAGCTAGCGACAGGAGCATTCGAGTTCCCCACGATAGAGATGCAAGAACATGCCAGAACACTAGGTCACATTGACTTAGTGCTATCACAATTGCCAATAGAAGCATTGCAAGAATTACAGATGAGCGCGACACAAGAGATGAACTCGAGCGGGGAGAAGACATCCAATGAGTTAGTGAAGGTTACAGCAGAAAATGTCGCATTAGAGATGGAGTATAGCTAGGTTAAACAGGAGCGCAATGACGTCGCACAAAAGGTAGAAAGAATGCAGCAGGCATTCGCTAAGGTATATCAAGAACTCCCAGAGGCGCAGACAGAGAGGGAGGCCCCGATGGAAGACCAAGTAACGAAGATCAGTGAAGCCATCCAGGGCTTCCGCACACGAATAGTTGATCTAGAAGTGCGCATGACACCAAGCACTCCACTTGAAGAGCGGGAGAAAAGGGAGCAAACCGTGACCACAATCGTGGAAAGTATAAAGACTCTAGAAGTAAAATGTGCTCAATTGTATACAAAAACCATGGGCGTCTGGACACAACTCGGTGAGGATAAGGAGCAACAGGCGATCAATCAGAAGATCCAAGTTGTGCAAGAAAAGGTGCAAAAATTCAAAAACGTGACGGGCACATTACTGCCAACTGAGGTGGTAACAGCGATGAATGAGAATCGAAAGTTGTATTCAGAAATGAATCAGAGAAGGGCGGAACAGCAAGCTCGCACACAACAAATAGAAGTACTACAGGAGGAAGCATATAGAGTGACAGCGACATTAACAGCGACTCAAGGCATAATCAAACAGGCAGTTGCTGAAGGAATTAAGTTGTTGACTCGGGTCACTGCTAAAATAGTTGACCAAATTTTGTAGAAGGAGAAGGCCGCGATAGCGAAGGAGACCTTCAAAAAATTCTTGGTGCACTAGAAGAAGGCCTC
>SNQJ01S0083936.1:23132-36430 GCA_010110895.2 Picea sitchensis
TCAAATATTTGATACGGATCTGATCATGGCTTGATTTTATTATCCAAATACGTTCAATATGATTGATTCAAAAATAATTTTGGATTTCTACAAATAATTTTATGAGCAAGANAATAATATCTTGGTTGGTTTCTCATTTTCATGAAATCATTTGGTGATATTAATTAATTAAATTTTTTTTTCATTTTGCATCTCATAATAATAATAAAAAATAAAAAAGAATTATCTATGATTTGTTTGATTTTATTCTCTTCTCCGTTAACTTGAAGCTTCTAGAATTAAGATCATATTTGAAAGGAAAATATAAATAATGTTTGTTTATAAGTTATAGTTAGTTTAAATTCATTTTTTATTCTTCTAGATTTTGTTTTATTCTCAATTTTTAGGTTATTAATTTAGGTTTTTTTTTGTTTCACAGGTTTCTATTATCAAATATTTTATATGGATCTGATCATGGTTTGATTTTATTATCCAAATACGTTCAATATGATTGAGCCAAAAATAATTTTGGATTTCTAGAAATAATTTTATGAGCAAGAACAGATAAAATTTGGAAAGGTGTCAAGATCAGACACACGATTTTGCAGGACTGATTGCAGCCAAACCGTGAGGAATTTGGAGAAACGGTTGAAAACCCATAACCAAAATGGACCCATTTACCTTCCTCCTAGAGATTTGCCCAAACAAATGCACGATTGGAGAGATATTTGGGTCTCTTTTAGAGACAAATTTCAGGTGGCGGAAATTAAAAGTGACGCCCAGACTGTTTATTCATTTTATAAATATATGAGAAATATCAGAGCCATGGGGATCCAATGATTGGAGAGGAGGATTTTAATCCTTTCTCTTTTTTATATTATTGCTTTTGTAAACTTTTTATTTCTTTTCTAATGGAGTAATGGATGGATGGAAGGTTTGGGAGGATGGATGACTATTTTTAAAGAAGAATATGGAATTCCAAGTTGCTTAATGACTTTTGTCCTGTAAGTAAAATGGTTTTATTTTCATATAATATATTCATATTGTTTCAATAATTGATTATGCATTGATTTAAATAGTTTTAGTCTTTTTTATCAATACATGGTTAATTATTATTATTTATATATTAATTTTTCCAATCTTTAAGAGTTTATTATCCAAAAAAATTCTTCGAGGACTACAATACGGGCATGTGATTTTGAGAAAGAATATGGGGAAGTAATTTATCTTTGGCTTTAGACCTGTGTGATACGTATTCCATTTCATTCTTTCATTATTGTTGTATTATGAAAATGTTATAACGGTTGATTTTAGCTTTAGCTTGTCAATCATATGGTGTTTTCATATTGTTAAATGTTATATGTTGTCCATAATTTCTTATTCCATTTTTTATCTGTGATCAATCAATCATTTGATTATTATGGAATTTATTTCTAATGTTAAATGATGGATAATATCAATACCCAGAATTGAGTTTTCTTTCGTTCTTAAATATTGATTATCTTAAGATCACACGATTTTTAATTAGTTGTCTTCCTGTTGTTGTTAATTTACTCCAATATCAAATACTTCTTTGAATGTATTCTAGAAGTGCTAGTATTGTTCTGTTATATGTTTCCCTTAACAACAGTACAGGCTGGAGCTCATACAACACAGAAAGATAAATACCCGTTTGGTTGATTAGCGACAGTTTATTATGTGTGTTATTTAGTTAAGTTGTTTATGAATGAAATAATGAATGTATGGTTCAATTTTGACTATCCACATGTTCATGTTTCATTAACCTTTTTGCAAGATTCTTTAAATTTATAAAAGAAAAGCAATAAATATTTTTATGTGCTTTCTTTATCTGCTTCCTAGAAGTAATCATTTTTCCATTGATTTTCATAAGTTTCGATTAAAACTTGCATCTTGTAAAATCATGTAAATAAACGAGACATGTATATCTTCTATTTAAATACAACTACTATAGTTACATTTGAACATATGTACATATATAGTGTGTGTTTAGTAATTAGTTAGTTATTTCTCTCTTTTATTTGTTTCTTTTAGGATTCTTAGATTGGCTAATGGAGCCATTAAACCCGTCAAAACGAGTTACACCAAACGACTTGGGTTATTTAGGCAACCCGTGACCGCACTCGCTCTTCCAGTTGACGGATGGTCAATTTTGTCCGTCAACATAGTGATAGATTAATTGCTTCTGCCTCTAAGATATTGAAGCACCCATTTCACTGCTTCACAATGCTTTTTTCCTTGATTTTCCATGTCTCGACTGACAACACCAATTGCATGTGAAATATCTAGTCTAGTACTCACCCTAACATACATAAAATTTACCACTACATTAGCATATGGTACACGAGACATATAATCATTTTTTTCATCATTACTAGGACATAAACCTAAAGAAATCTTGAAATGGGACGCCAAAGGGATCTTTATGGGTTTCACATTATTCATACTGAATATCATAAGTATTTTCTCCACATACTTTTGTTGTGATAACCACAGCTTACCATTTTTCCCATCTCTATGTATATCCATGCCTAAGATTTGTTTTGTTGCTCCTAGATCCTTCATATCAAACACCCTAGCCAACTGAGCCTTTAACCTGTTGATCTCGACTGTGATTTTTTTTGCCACAAGCATATAGTCAACATATATAACACCAAAATAATGAACATGCTATTTTCCAACTTTTTAAAGTAAACACAATGATCATATTCACTTCTTGTAAAATTTAGGATCACCATGAAGGAATCAAACTTCTTGTACCATTGCCTAGGAGACTGTCTCAGACCATACAATGACTTGTTGATTTTACAAACAAATCTCTTATTGCAATCCTGAACAAACCCTTTTGTTTGTTCCATATATATATCATCATCTAAATCTCCATATAGAAATGTCATTTTAACATCTAGCTGCTCTAACTCAAGATCAAGTAAATCAACTAGTGCTAACAGAACATGAAGTGAAACAAGATTCACAACTAGTGAAAAGATCTCATGAAAATCAATACCCTCCTTTTGAGAATACCCTTTTTCTACTAGTCTTCCTTTACACCTTTCGACTTTATCATCAACACCCTTTTTCATTTTGTAGACCCACTTGCATCCGACAACATCCCTGTCCTTTGGAAGTTCTACCAGGTCCCATGTTTTATTCCTCTCTAAGGATCCTTTTCTTCTTTCATAGCTTTCTTCCATTGAACACTTTCAGTAACCTTAATTGCTTTTTGAAAACAACTAGGTTTTCCATCAATAGAAACCAAATCCACAGATGAAGAATAATCGTCGTACCTTGTAGGAGGATTCCTGACCTGTGAATCTCTCCTCAGAGATGGTTAAGGAATATCCTCAGTTTCATTTTCCTCGATATTTTCTACATCTTCATCTTCTTCTTCTTCTTCTTCTTCTCGAACTTCTTCATGCCCCTGCCTTTCTGAAGATGGTTGAGTTTCCAACTGAATTTGTTGAATTTTCGGTACATGTTCTTTTCTCACTTCAACATTGATGCAGGGGCATCGCTCCACCTCAGCAAACGAGCCACCACACAAATGCACAATGGAGAAAGGGAGAGGCATTAAACCTCCCATTTTTTAAATTTGAAATAATCCTATAAGAATTTTTGTGCTGTAAGGTTGTAAATGTCGGGCCATGCCTTTGTACAGGTAGTGGTTGGATTTCATTTAAAAGGTTGCTTGTATCAGGCCCAGATCGTGGTCAGGTCTAGGTAAACATTTATGAAAACTTCAATGTAATAGATGAGGTTAGGTGAGAGAGGACGATCTTTTAGAGCCCCTCTTTTGTAAGGAGATATTGTATCAGATTTCATAAGGAAGATAGGAAAATAATGATAGAGAGGTCTGGGTAGAGAGGCCTGAGGAGGTAGAATAGTTGTGAGAGACAGAGCTTGAGAGAACTGAGACTTTTTTACAGTTCAGTTTTGTAAACATTTGTATAGACACACAAAGATAATAGAAAAGCAGGTTTTCCTGCATATCTGGTGTTTATGTGTTTCATGAATGAACGTTGTAGATATATGATAAGATTTATTTATAGTAAGAACATATATTTCATTTATCTTCATTGAGTCTCGTAATATCGTTCTATATTCTTTAGGCTATGCAAGGATTGCACGATAGAACATCAAAGGTTTTTGTAGCTAGTACAAGGAGTGCGCATTTGAACTCTGTGGAGTCATTAAAGAACATCCCAATAGGGCGCACCAGAGCGATCACAAGATCAAGAGGAACCTCAAGGTTACTGAATACCTTAGAAGGGGGATTGTGCGAAAGAATCACAAAGAAACAAAGTTACTGAGAACTTTGTCGAAGCTCTGCCAAGCGGGCATTGAGCCATTGAAAGTGTGCACATAAGAAATTTGTGTCGAGTTTGGGAGAAACAAAGTTACTAAATACTCTATGAGGAGAAGATATTAAAGGAGTGCATTGAGCAGAAGGATGCAAGGAGGGCGAGAAGTATTTCTTCTTCAAGAAATCCTTTGGATTTGAGTTTTTCGAAATCTCGAGAACGCAAGGTCTCTGTGGGGGATCGAAACCTTCGAGGAGGTAAAGCTCAGAAGGGATATCATGGAGGTTGCAAAAGAGATAGAATTATTCTATGTCTGAAATCTCAAAGGAGGGATAACACTACAAGAGTGAAGAGAGACCAAGAGTTGGGTCTGCGGGAAGACATTCAAAGGTCGAGACCTTTCGAACATTGACAAAATATTCTAAGTCAAGAGAAGGTGGAAGCTTAGGAGGAGGAGTGACAACAACAATCCGATAGGTTGTGGAGAAGACCCTGGACCGTTAGATCTGTGTCCAGGCAGAGGATAAATGAGCGTAGGGGAAACAGATCTCCGTCGTCATATCTGAGCTCATGGATCAACAACCATTGGATCCAGAGTAACGTGAATGGCTTTTAACTCTTTGGAGTGCACAGGAGAGAGGGTTTTGCAAAATCGCAAAATATCGACATCATCAGAACCGTCCATAGAAAGGGATGTGTACTGAGCGATCAACATTTCACTGACTCATGATTCAAATAAGTCAAATGGAAAATTCATGAAACTCGCGAAACACGAAATTGTGAAAAGATCCCAACCGTTGATTGAGGAGAGATCTAGACCGTTGATTGTCCAGGGAGAATTTCGACATTTTGGCGATTAGGAGAATGGAGGTCAAAAGTATTTAGACTTCACAATATGTGAAATCCTGACGAGATCTCAACCATTAGATCTAGAGGAGAACGAACCGTCAGATTTGGACGCCCCGATTTATCAGAATTTCAGAAGTCATGGATATGAAGGAAGTTGTGACTTAGATGTCGCAAGTCACAAAATCCTGATTCGTGAAATGAGAACATCAATCGTTGGATCTAGAAGGGATGCGTTTAAATGGTCCAGGAGATCCAAAAGGAGGTAGAGGTTGAAGAGTTGAAACAGTCGAAGCCCAAAGAGTCGAAGAGTCGTGAGTCGTCGATCTGCGAGGGGACACTTATCTCCAGATTGCAAGCTTCGGGGAAAGTTACAATGGAGTTTCAATTTTGAGAACTGAAATATATGAAACCCGAAGCACTGAAGAGTCGAAGCGCTAGGGAGCCTAAGACCCGAAGCATCGGGGAGCCAGAGAGCCAAAGTGCCAAAGGCTAGAGATATTCTGAGCCGTCAGATCACCCAAAGTGAATCTGAGCCATCGGACCAAGAGAGGAGACATGGCGAAAATCTGTGAACTCCAGGTAATGTTCTAGACCAATTCATAGCCCTCATATTTAAGAGGACATGTCGCAGGATTCCATATAATTGGGGATAAGGAAAAGGGTTGAGATTTGAGACCTCAGAAGCCCAGAATCCAAAGAGGATCTCGACCGTTGATCGAGAGCAGGATTCCAGGATCGTTGATCTGGTCAAGGAGGTCAAGGACCCGAAGCAAGAGCATAACTATCGATTGGGGATATACGTGTCAGTAGACCTTCCACTTCGGGAGATGCCCAGTCAGTAGAGGTGAGAACTTGAGAATTGATATTCCCGAAGGACGGACTCACGGAGGAGATCCTGGTCATATATTCAATGGGACAAGTGGCAACAGATATTCCACTTAGGAATATTTTCAGGAAGAGGAGAGTGGAGTTTGATAATTGAATCTCCTAGAGGCTGAAAAGGTGGAGTCAACAACAACCGTTGATTCGAACAGGACTATGTGTCGGCATATCGTAGAGATCTATGGAGACACGTGGAAGGATGAAAGAAGAGTAGATTGAAGATCGATACTAGTTGTCGATTATAGGACACACGCCAAAGAATTGTGAGATCGACGATCGAGAAGGATTGCGGGGTCGGGACATGCTCAGACGATAATAATCCTTGAGTGAGCCACAATTTCAACCACGGTTTTGGAAGGGAGATACATAGCAACTGGAGGAGGATTGCGGGGTGAAAATATGGTTGGTCTAAAACCACTCTTGCCTGGGCCTGCAATCATGCATTAGAACAAGGGAACAACCTAGGGTCGTATGAAGGAAGGGGCTAGTAAAAAGGAGCCAGGGCCCATGAACTAAAGACAAGATAGGGAGATCATTCCAAGTGTCGAGTCGGATTGACTCTGCGGGCTCCTGAATGAACCCAAAAATTATACACAGGCCCCTTTTCTTCCTTTGGTGTAGGTCCTGTGATCAACGAATATTATCGATCTCTGTTCTGCTCTTCTTTCCTCCTTCCACGCGTCTCCACAGATCTCTACGATATATCGACACGTAGTCTTATTCAAATCAACTGTTGTTGTTGACTCTGCCTTTCTGGCCTCCGAGAGTTTCAATTCTCAAAATTCGTTGTCCTCTGCGTGACAATCTTCTGGAGTGGAAGATCTGTTGCCACCTGTCCCCTTGAATCTACAACCAGGATCTCCTCCATGAGTCCGACCTTCAGGAATCTCAATTCTCAAGTTCTCGCCTCTTCTTACTGAACATTTCCCTGAGTGGAAGATCTGTTGACACGTATATCCCCAATCAACGGTTGTGCTCTCGCTTCGTGTGCTTGACCTCCTCAACCATATCAACGGTCATGGAATCCTCATCTCGATCAATGGTCGAGATCCTCTTCGGATTCCGGGCTTCTGAGGTCTCAAATATCACCCCTTTTCCTTCACCGCAAATACATGGAATCCTGCCATGTGTCCTCTTAAATCCAACATCTATGAATCGCTCCAGAACTTTACCAAGAGTTCACAAATTTCCACCACGTCTCCTCTCTTGGTCCGATGGATCAGATTCACTTTGGGTGATCTGACGGCTCAAAATATCTCTAGCCCTTGGTGCTTCGGCTCCCCGACGCTTCAGCTCATTGGCTCCCCGATGCTTCGGCTCTTCGGCGCTTTGGGATTTGGCTATTTCAGTTTTCAAAACTGAAACTCTAGTGTAACTTTCCCCGGATCTTGTGATCTAGTGACAAGTGTCCCCTCGTAGATCGACAACTCTTGGCTCTTTGACTCTTCGGGCTTCGAATGTTTCAACTCTTCAACCTCCACCTCGTTCTGGATCACCGAGCCCATTGACACATATACATTCTAGATCCAATGGTCTAGATTCTCCTTTCGTGAATCCGGATTTTGAGACTTGTGACTTCCAAGTCACAACTTCCTTCACATCAACAACTTCTGAAATTCCAATATTTCGGGGCATCCAAATTTGACAGTTGACGCTCCTTTGGATATAATGGTCTAGATCTTGTCGGGATTTCTCGTATCGGTATTTCACGTATCGCGAAGTCGAAAGAATTTTCACCTCCATTCTCCCGATCCTCGAAATGTCAAAATTCTCCCTGGACAATCAACAGTCCAAATCTCTCCTCAATCAATGACTGGGATCTTTTCGCGTTTTGCAAGTTTCATGAATTTTTCTTTTGACTTCTTTGAATCGCGAGTCAACAAAATGTTGATCGCTCGCCATGCGTCCCTTTTGATGGAGGGTTCTGATGATGTCGGGATTTCACGATTTTGAAAAACTCTCTCTCCTGTGCAATCCAAAGAGTTAAAACCCGTGCACGTTACTCTCAATCCAATGGTCATTTATCCACGTGCTCAGATCTAACGACTAAGATATGTTTCCCCTGCACTCATTTATCCTCTGCCTGGACATAGATCTAATGGTCCAGGTTCTTCTCCACAACTGATCAGATGGTTGTTGTCGCTCCTCCTCCTGAGCTTCCACCTTCTCCCGACTTGGAATATTTTGTCAATGTTCGAAAGGTCTCGACCTTTGAACTTCTTCTTGCGGACCCAACTCTTGGTCTCGCTTTGCTCTTGTAGCCTTATCCCTCCTTTTATATTTTAGACATAGAATAATTCCATCTCTTTCGCAACCTCTACGTTGTCCCTTATGAGCTTGACCTCCTCGAAGGTTTCGATCACCCACTCACACCTTTCATTCTCACGATTTTGTCAAACTCAAATCTGAAGGATTTATTGAACAAGAAATACTTCTCGCCCTCCTAGAATCCTTCTTCTCAGTGCACTCCTTGCAGAGCTTCTCCTCACAGAGTATTCAGTAACTCTGTTTCTCCCAAACTCGACACAGAGTTCTTATGTGCACACTTGCACCGGCTCAATGCCCACTTGGTAGAGATTCGACAAAGTTATCAGTAACTTTGTTTCTTTGTGCTTCTTTCACACAGTCCCCCCTCTAAGGTATTCAATAACCTTAAGGTTCTTCTTGATCTTGTGATCGCTCTAGTGCACCATCCTCGCACGTTCTTTTCTGACTTCACAGAGTTTAGATGCGCACTCCTTGTGCTAGCTACAAAACCTCTGATGTTTTGTTGTGCACTCCTTGCAGAACCTAAAGAATCCGTAACGATATTACGAGACTCAATGAAGATAAATGAAATCTATCTTCCTACTGTAAATAAAGTGTATCATATATCTACAACATTCATTCATGAAACACATAAATACCCGATATGCAGGAAAAACTGCTTTTCTATTATCTCTGTGTGTCTATACAAGTGTTTACAAAAATGGATTGTAACAAAGCCCCAGTTCTCTCAATCTCTCTCTCACACAACTATTATACCTCCTCAGGCCTCTTTACCCAGACCTCTCTATCATTCTCTACTTATCTGCCTTATGAAATCTGATACAATATCTCTTTACAAAAGAGGGACTCTACAATCTCGTCCTTTCTCACCTAACCTCCTCTATTACATTGACGTTTTAATAACTGTTTACCTAGACCTGACCATGATCTAGGTCTGCTACAAGCAACCTTTTAAATGAAATCCAACCACTACCTGTACAAAGGCATGGCCCGACATTTACAACCTTACAGCACAAAAATGCGTATAGGATTATTTCAAATTTAAAAAATTGGAGGTTTAATGCCTCTCCCTTTCTCCATTTCATGTTTGTGTGCTAGCATGTTGGTGCGTTTGCTGAGGTGGAGCGATGATCCTGCATCAAGCATCTACCAATTCTGATTTTAAGATTGAGGATTCATCAAATACTACATCTATGATTATGATGAGTTTGTGGGAAGTAGGATCCCATAGTTTGTACCCCTTAACTCCGTATAGGATTATTTCAAATTTAAAAAATTGGAGGTTTAATGCCTCTCCCTTTCTCCATTGCACATTTGTGTGTTGGCGTGTTGGCGTGTTTGTTGAGGTGGAGCGATGCTCCTGCATCAAGCATCTACCAATTCTGATTTTAAGATTGAGGATTCATCAAATACTACATCTCTGCTTATGATGATTTTGTGGGCAATAGGATCCCATAGTTTGTACCCCTTAACTCCATCACCATAACCAACAAAGATATATTTCTTTGATCTAGGATCTAACTTAGAACGTTGATCTTTAGAAATAAGAGCATAAGCATCAAAACCAAATACTCTCAGATTTGAAAAATCACACGAATGACTTGTCCATACCTCTTTTGTAATGTTACAGTTTATTTCAGTTGATGGTGACCGATTTATCAGATAACATGCTATAAGAATTGCTTCTGCCCACAATTCCTACTGCATCTTGGCATTACTGATCATGCTCCTTTCTCTCTCTAGAAGAGTCATATTCATGCGTTTAGCAACACCATTCTGCTGAGGAGTATAAACTGTGGTCTTATGTCTTTCGATCCCATCTTCCTTACAATAGTTCTCAAATTCCATAGATGTGAACTCACCTCCATTATATGTCCTTAAACACTTGATTGACCTGTCAGTGCTCTTTTCAACCAAAGCTCTGAATTGCTTCAAGGTATTAAATACATCATCTTTTCTTTTAAGTAATAGACCCAAACCTTTCTAGAGTAATCATCTATAAATGTCACAGAATATGACGATCCTCCAAAATAAACTTTAGGGGATGGTCCCCAAACATCTGAATGAATGTAGTCAAGGATACCTTTGTTTATATTCCTTCCTACTTTAAAATTTTGTCTACATTGTTTTCCAAAAATACAATACTTGCAGAAATTCAAATTTAGGAAATTCAAACATGGAAGTGACTTACGATCAACGAGTACCTTAAGCCCTTTCTCGCTCATATGACCCAAACGTTGATGCCATTAATGAACAGATTCACTTACATCTTCAGATGGTACCACTGGTTGATTTACTTATGTCCTTCCTTCAAGATGATAAAGGTTCCCTATCCTCTTTTCCTTCATTACAACTAGGATGCCTTTGCACACCTTCAATACTCTACCTTTAGTTGTACACTTGTAACCAACATAATCTAGACCTCCCAAAGATATCAAGTTCTTTCTTAGTTCGGGTACATGTCTTACATCTCTTAATGTTATTGCAGAACCATCATGCATTCTAATCTGGACGCTACCAACTCCAACAATTTTACAAGAAAAATCATTTGCCATAAAAACAACACCATCATCAATAGATTAGTAAGTTGACAACCAATTTCTATGAAGACACATGTGGTTGTACGCATCAGAATCTAATAACCAATGCTAATGTTGATGTGAAACATCACATGTAGACAATACCTCATCAACCATACCTCAACCTAAACCTGAACTTGTTTCAGCTACATTAGCTTCCTTTGCTTCTTTTGTGGAGTCCTTCTTAGCTGCATTCTGTCTTTTCCAGCAATCCTTCTTGAGATGACCAGATTTGCCACAGAACCAACATTTTTGCTTACTCTTCTTTCCCTTTGATTTAGACCTTGATGTACCCCTATGACTTTTCCCTCTTTCTGTAGATCACCCTGTGACCACCATTACTTCTGCTGTAGAGTTTTCCTTATTGGATTTCTTCCTAATTTCCTCACACAACACAACTCCCACAACAGTGTCATAATTAATGGCATTTGTTGTGTTAAACCACACAGTTGTGACCATATGATCCCAAGACTCAGGCAATGAACACGGTAGCATAATAGCCTTGTCCTCATCATCAAACTTTACTTCCATAGCAGTTAATTGAGAAATCAAAGTATTGAAGACATTCAAGTGATCAACAATTTCCGTACATTCTTTCATCTGCAAGCGGTAAAACGGCCTCTTTAAGAAGATTTTGCTAGACAAGTTCTTTGTCATATACAAACTCTCAAGTTTGGTCCACAAACCTCTTGTTGTCGTATCTTCAACGATGTTAAACAATACCTCATCTGCTAGACAAAGGCAAACAATACTAAGGGCCCTTGCATCTAGATCTTCCCATTCCTCGTCTGTCATGCTTGTCGGATTCTTTGACCTTGCATTCAAGGCCTTTTGCAATCCTTGTTGCACAACGAGATCTCTCATCTTGAACTTCCATAGCACAAAGCTATTCTTACCACTGAACTTCTCAATCTCAAACTTGGAACTCTGCACTTTCCCCATTAACATAAACTACCGTCCAAAACCACTACTTGTAAAAACAAAACCCTTTTAAATGTGAAGGAATAATGGAATAAAACCGAAAAAAAATTAATAAAAAAAAAAAAAAATTTGAAAATATATAAATATTTTTCCCTTTTTAAAACACCCTTCCACAAAACAAAAAAGGTCACCTTTTAAACATCCACCCACTTGAATGGTTCGAACTTTAAAAGATTCACCTCACAACCATGTCATGCATAATAAGACAAAGTCGATCCTCCATCTTAATTTTTATAAACCATTCAAATTTTTTCTTTTATTTTTCCTTTAACGCATCGTCGCAACCTATTTAGTGGATCACCTGTGACAATTAGGAAATAGTCGCATTGTGTTAATGGGTAGCTTGCGACAATTTGCACTTAAATCGTCACACCTTTTACTCAAATCGTCGCACTGTGTACAATGTGTTACGTGCGACGACACCACACTGTGTGTCGCGTAGAGCCCGCGACGATTCCGCAATTTTTGAAAGTTTCGTAAGTTTCCTTGCTATCGTTGCATTGTCCGACAAGGACGACCCGCGACGATGTAACAAAACTCGTCCTCAACTCTCCACTTCCACTTCACTAGACTCGGCTCGGATCTTCGATCCAACAACCATATTCTTTTCTCCTTCGCTCCCTGCTCCTTCAACTCTAAGCTCTGATACCACTTGTTAGGCAGCAGAAGAAAAAAAAAGCATAAAACTAGAGCATAAACTAAGCAAGATTAAACACTCATTAAACCAAGCACATCAATCACACACTTAACACATCGATTTATGTGGAAACCCAAATCGGGAAAAAACCACTCGAAATGATTATAGGTCTTCTCTCATTCAAGGGAGAGCTACAATAGCCTTCATAGGCATACAATCATCCTCTCCTCACACACTCACTGCTCCTATCGTGCATTGTATTCTACCTCTATGGGTATGCTCTTCTTTCATTCAAGGGAGAACTACAATAGCTTTCATAGGCATACTATCATCCTCTCCTCACACACTAGCGCATTGTATTCTACCTCTATGGATATACTCTTCTCTCATTCAAGGGAGAACTACAATAGCCTTCATAGGCATACTATCATCCTCTCCTCACACACTAGCTGCTCCTATCTAGCATTGTATTCTACCTCTATGGGTATGCTCTTAACGAATAATTCATAATTAGATTGCATGCATGGGCATGTGTGTCTGCATGCATCTGCATGTGACCTCATGAGAAAATTCGTTGGCATGTTTTCCAACAAATGCATCATAACATGACTCTTCAAAATCACCATATTTCAGAATCTCCTTCCACTAGTCTGCTCTAATAACCCATTCCACAAGTCTGCTCCTTGAATATCTTGCCACATATCTGCAAGCACTATGTTTTCGTATCGGCCCATCTCTTGTACTCCATGTCTTGAATAACAAGCGAATGGCTTTTCGTTTTGGGTTCAGAAGAGCTCTTCATTC
>SNQJ01S0083937.1:17277-29101 GCA_010110895.2 Picea sitchensis
TATTTAGTTAACTTCCTCACAAAAAATCATGTTAATTATTTATTAGAAATTTCCCTTCCCAACTGGCTGGACCTGCGAGGGAAAACTAGCGAGGGAAGTTTACACTAGAAGAAATTATGCAAACGGAGATGGGCGCCCTCATTAGTGGCCCAACCGCAGGCTGGAAAGTTGGGTCAGCGTGGATCGGACGGTGGATGTGATTTCAATTGAATGTCGTTGATGCATTGATTCCTTCCTATGATGCATTGATTCCTTCAATGTTTTATTATTTTTCTTATAATACATTGATTTGAATGATTCCTTCTCTATTACTAACTATACAATTGAAGTACAATTATTCATCATAACCATGCATCTTCATAATGAGAAAAATATTGCATCAATGAACACATGCGTGGGATTTGATTTATTTCCTAAAATACTCTTTGATTTTAACTTCATTTTTCATATGATTCATATGAAAAGATGCATATGAGGCAAGTGTGGCTATCACCTTTATTACTACACCATATTGAACATGAAATATATTGTGTTTGTGTTTAGTTTACTTTTACTATATTTTAGTTTTCTATAAGATTGTTTTGACATGACAGTCCAAATGGAACCACTGTGAACTCATAATGACCGTACCTTGTTCTAAAGGCGGTCTTGCTGATATCCTCATCCTTTATGGAAGAAAGTGCAACACTCTAGTGAGCTGGGATAATCCAGCTGACAGAGAAGTAGTTGGGCCAGAGTCGCTCAAAGAGATGGAAGGCCAAATGATAAGAATTAAACATAATTTGAAAGTTGCCCAGGACAAGTAGAAAAATTATGCTGATAAGAACAAAACCCACAGAGAATTCAAAGTGGGTGATCATGTTCTCCTGAAAGTGAAAACTAACAGGAGTTCCCTGAAGCTGGGAAGTTGCGCCAAGTTGGAAGAATGATACTGTGGGCCTTTTGAAATACTGGAAAGGATTGGGCCAATTGCATACATGCTTGCATTACCTACATCTATGACTGTACATAATGTGTTTCATTTTTCATTGCTTAAGAAATATATACCTGATGCTAATCATGTTATCGATTGGAATGTGATTCAGGTGGAACCAGAAGGTGTCCTGCAAGTGCATCCTATGCACATATTGGACAAGAAAATAAAATAGCTATGGAATCGAGCCATGGAGCTTGTAAAGGTCCAGTGGACCTGGTACTGTCCTGAGGATGTGACATGGGAGCATAAAGATGTTATGCGGGCAGAGTACCCGCATCTTTTTGAAAATTTTGAAAAGCTTTCAGATGCAGTGTAAAGTTGCACTGAGGACAGTGCAGAAATAAAGGGAGGGGGATTGTAATGTCCCTAAGTCCGAGCCATATTGTAAATATTGTTTATGAAATGAATTGTAAATATGTTTTATAGGCTGGTGAGCCAAGTTTATATAAGCTAGTAGGCTTATGTGATTGTTATGCTAGAGAGCCTAAGTGTTGAAGGCCAAGAGCCTGATTTTGTACTTGTATTTATGCGGAATAGTAATAAAATATAAACACCATCGGGTGCAGACCGACAACGATGAATGAGTGATGGGGGACTAAGATTCCACAGAGTGGGCAAGGGATTAGGGGCTGGAAGGTGGGAAAATGGACTAAGTGTTGAGCCTAGGGGCTTAGGTCCTTGGGAATAATATTTTAATATTAATCCAAAAGACATGTGAATAATATGTTTTATCTTAAGTTCTCTTGGAAGGACAGACAACTTCCGAATGGAAGGAACGCATGCTGAAGGAATGCATGCAGTTGCATGGGTGACAAGTGTCAACCCAGGTGCATGCAAATAAAATGACTGAGATGAGCCCACATCGATGGTCATGCTGCCCAACTTGAGTTCGAAGAACTCCTTCATATTTCTGTCATAGTACCTTTTGGTCAGGTATTTCTTCTCAAAATACCTCTTGAACACCTTCCAAGTGATATCTTTCTCTCTGATGTGCTGCACCTGCACAAACTGATCCCACCACATGGATGCTTTTCCCTTTAGTTGATACATCGCAATTCTTCCTTTTGCATGAGGGGAATAATTTTGTAGCTGGAAATATTTCTTCATGCCTAGCAACCATGTTTTGGCATCTTCCTCCTTCTTATGTTCTCCATTTAACGTTGGAGGCTTGATCTTGTTCATCTCTCCTTTCAATTCATCCCTTCTAGATGTTCGGTGTTTTCTAGTAGGGGATGAGCTTGAACTACTATGCGCTTCCCTACTGGAATTCTTTGGGGAGCGACGATGATGTCTGCTACCACTCTTCAATATTCTTCTTCTCTCAGGGGTCCTGTGACTCTCTGTCTTGCTTGAGCCACTCCCCTTTTCCAACTTTATTTCTATTCTTTCTAGGCTCTTCAACATTTTTAAGTTGAATTCTCCCTACTGATCCCTGACCCTCATGAGCTTTCCGCTATCAACTCGGCGAGCCTGGGCATATTTTTGTAGTCTTTCAATGAGTTTCATCATATGTCCTTCCTTATCCATCTCTTTTCTGTGCCCATTAGAGTTTGATCCTTCGACTCCCAAGTTGACATCCCTTCCTACCCTTTCGTCCTCTATTTTGGAGGCAATCTATACCTTTTCCATTTCTATACTCAGCGTAGATTCACAATTGAACTGACATTCGTTGAACTCTGCACACACAATGTGCAATCAACCAAAGTTTTTCAGGCCCTTAAACCTTCAAAAAACTTACAACACTCATAAGCCAACATGAATAAGAAAAACATTTCAATTCCATTAATTTTTCTGAGCTCTGTTTGGCTCTGCAAATTTCGAGACTTCTAGTTTCGGGGTCTCGGTCCAGGAGACTCTCATACTCGCTTTCGGGTGATAGCTCCCTCTTTCTGCCTACCCTCGTAACCAAAGGCACCTTTCACAATTTTGCGATCTCGCGAGTTCGTGAGTCGAAAACCCTCGACTCTTCTTCCTCCAAACGCCGATACCCGAAATGTTATATGGGTATGGCTCCCTCCTTGCTAGTGCTTGCTACATATAACCGTAGGCTAGGGATAAGTGCTAGCACCTCTCTCAACTCACGACTTCGCGAGTTGGAGTGTTGAGCCCTCGTGCTCCTCCTTTGTGAATCCCGAAATCCCGATTTACTTTACCCTCCAGGCCCACATAACACAACTGTCTCCACATCTATAGTGGCGAGTGACACCCTTAGGAGGGTCCACGTTATCTATGGTGACATCATCGGGTCCCACCATGCTCACTTTTCTTATAGCGTATCATCCTGAGTCTGATGGACAAACAAAGAGGGTGAACAGAGTAATAGAGGACATGGTGAGAATGTACGTGATGGACAAACTAGCAAGATGGGAAGACTACCTGGATTTGGTAGAATTCGCCTACAATAATGGGTATCATGCATTGTTGAAGATGAGACCATTTGAAGCACTTTAAGGAAGAAAGTGCAACACTCTAGTGAGCTGGGATAATCCAACTGATAGAGTAGTAGTTGGGCCAGAGTTGCTCAAAGAGATGGAAGACCAAATAATAAGAATTAAACAGAATTTGAAAGCTGCCAAGGACAGGCAGAAAAATTATATTGATAAGAACAAAACCCACAAAGAATTCAAAGTGGGTGATCATGTTTTCCTGAAAGTGAAAAATAACAAGAGTTCCCTGAAGCTGGGATGTTGCACCAAGTTGGTAGCAAGATACTGTGGGCCTTTTGAAATCCTGGAAAGGATTGGGCCAGTGGCATACATGCTTGAATTACCTACATCTATGACTGTACATAATGTGTTTCATGTTTCACTTCTTAAGAAATATATACCTGATGTTAATCATGTTATCGATTGGAATGTGATTCAGGTGGAACCAGAAGGTGTCATGCAAGTGCATCCTGTGTGCATATTGGACAGGAAAAACAAACAGCTCCGGAATCGAGCCATAGAGATTGTAAAGTTCCAGTGGACCTAGTACAGTCCTGAGGACGTGACATGGGAGCATGAAGATGTTATGCGGGCAGAGTACCTGCATCTTTTTGAAAATTTTGAAAATCTTGCAGATGCAGTGTAAAGTTGCACTGAGGACAGTGCAGAAATAAGGGGACGGGGATTGTAATGTCCCCAAGGCCGAGCCCTATTGTAAATCTTGTTTATGAAATGAATTGTAAATATGTTTTATAGGCTGGTGAGCTGAGTTTATATAAGCTGGTGGGCTTATGTGATTGTTAGGCCAGAGAGCCTAAGTGTTGAAGGCCAAGAGCCTGATTTTTTACTTGTATTTATGTGGAACAATAATAAAATATAAACACCGCCACATGCAGACTGACCACGATGAATGAGTGATGGGGGATTAAGCTTCCACAGAGTGGGCAAGGGATTAGGGGCTGGAAGGTGGGAAAAGGGACTAAGTGTTGAGCCTAGGGGCTTAGGTCCTTGGGAATAATATTTTAATATTATTCCAAAAGACATGTGAATAATATGTTTTATCCTGAATTCTTTTGAAAGAACAAACAACTTCCGAATGAAAAGAACGCATGCTGAAGGAATGCATGTAGTTGCATGGGTGAGTATCTAACTTGAAATCAAACTAGATCAATCATAATACAAAAAATAAAATAAAATAATAAACTATAAAATTTATTGTTAACATTTATATTAACAAACTTAAAATAATTCTTCCTTAAAATAAGTCTTCCATAATAGTTAGTAAATGTAAAGTTGAATAATTCTAAAACTTTTTAACATTATAATTATAAAATAAAATAATGAACTATAAAATTTATTGTTAACATTTATATTGGCATTATTATGAACATTTATATATTTTTTAACATTATTATGAACATTTATATATTTTTTAACTTTTTAAACATTATGAACATTCTTTGTACATAAAAATAATATATTTTTAAAATTATAATATTTAAGATTCTAAAACTTATATAAAAGAAAAAACATAAAATAAGTCTTCCATAATAGTTAGTAAATCTAAAATTGAATAATTCTAAAACTTGTGAAAAAAACAGATAGCTGTACTGATTAATTATAATGAAAGACAATTTTTCTAACTATTCAAAAGACATATAGCTATAAATTGAAGTGTATCAATTAATTATAATGAAGGATAACTATGAATTGAAGTATACGGAATATGGAAGTGTACATATTAATATGTATTAAAAAATGTACATGTGTTGAATCTATTTATATATTTAAAAATGCAATTTAAATAACAGAAAATAGAAATTTTGTCTAAATCTACATTATCAAATTCCGACCAAAAACTTAAAAAATAAAAAGTTTAGCCAAATAAATAAATAAAAATATATAACTATAAATTAAAATGTACAGATTAATTATAATGGAAACATATAGATTAATCTTAATCTCACCTCATTTGTTAAATAAATACATTAAGAAAATGTTTTTGTAAATATTCAAAAACGAATCGTGTACAGATTAATTAATTATAATGAAAATTTACCAATTATATAAATAAAAGACCTAAATTAAATTTACAATTGGCACTAACTTCCCTCCAAATAATATTAACCATTCTAGTGAAAATAAATTAACACCATAATATAAAATTCTTCATCATTACTCCATACTAAATATGGTATTAAAAAAAAACTATTTAACGTTTAGAAAACTCCAAATAGAATCAAAATAGAACCACCAAAGTACACATCAACTACACTACACGGGCCCATCCGTAAAATTTTAATGGACAAGTAATTACGCCTCAACTACACGGGCCTGTCGCTGCCATTACCACACACAAAATTTCTCTGGCCCTGGCACAAAGGTTATTACACAGGCCCGTGAAGGACGAGTAATTACAGTGACGGGCCAGTAGATTAGATTGAACAAGTAATTCCACGGGGCCGCCAGTGCCATTGCCAAACACTGGAAAAAATTCCAAACAACAGTCACTGCTATTACCACACTAAAAATTCCAAACGACCACGCCAAATACAAACAATTTGATACTTTACTGAAAAGAATTGAACTTGATCGTTCAATCTCCGCCATACTTTGCTTCACTCTCTGTCATACTTTGCTTCACTCGATATTGATAGCAGGCCTTGGTTCGAAGGCCATGCATTTGGTATGAGTGGTGTCAAAGTATATTGCTGAAGAATACCCTTCTTGTTAAGGGGGAGTGTTGAAATAATGTAACTGCAAAGAGTATTCTTATTATTATTGATATATTATTCATAGGATCAATCCCCATTGAGGATTGATCATGTCAGTTATTATAATAGGACCAAATCCCCTTTTTTGGATTGGTCAAAAGACAATTGTAATAGGTAGAATAAGAAGTCGGCCCCAACAGATATTAAAGAGACCCAAAATTATAATAAAGGTGGGTTTACCCACCCAATTTGAGAAGTCGGCCCTGCCAGTGAAGAGACACTTCACATGTGCCAGACTTGTATAAATAAAGGAGGCTAGCGCCTCACTTAGACACAACTCACTTGCTCAGTTTGAGAGACAAGTTTTGATATGTTACTGGAGAAGGAGAGAGAGAGTGGCACATATCTAGGAGAGGAATTTATGTATTAGCATAAGAGATCTCTTGGAATTGTATTGGCTATCTATATTAAGGAAGTTTTTCTAGGTTTTCTTCCCCTATAGGGTTTCCCAGGATAAATGTTGTGTCTCTTGTGATTGTGTATTTCTCAGTGATCTGGGATTATTCTATTGTTATCTAATGAAATGCAAACATCTATAATAATGTCTTAACCATTAACAATATTTGTAGTAAGATACGTCTCTAGATCCCTTGTTCCCCCCGACACCACGACAATGGGTTCCTTAGCAGAAGCCCCTTACATGGGACCACTGCATCAACAACAATATCTGTTAGGCCTATTCAATAGAATATACCATAGTTTCAGGCTGGTGGGACAATGTCATCTACTTCAGGGCCATGAATACTATACCGAAGACGGGCGGTGGACATGTGGAGAGCCACCTTACCAACAATATTCTTTGGGTGAAAAGGGCTAGAGCAGCTGGGCCATCATGACACACCACCATTGTGGATATGGGAATGGCCCACAGGATTCATGACCGTGATGAATCACCGCTAGGATGAGCACCAATCTACTCTGCTCAAGGTGTCATGTATTGTCGCCAAATGAATTTTTAGTATTTTTTAGACCCCGGTGCTATAGAGAGCTCTAATTCTAGTACTGCACTGAAGGGATTTAGGTAAGGGAATTCAACAAGGAGAGTTTAGATTCATCGATGTGGCTTTGGGTGCCAAACAAATGGTAGGAGGAAGGGGAATGAAGAGTCTCTTTAACCTGGGTTTAGTGTAATGAAGTCCGACCTACTTCACGATCTTAATATCATATGATGATATGATCAGTACATATTGGTGGGAATTGCATGATGTGATACTCAATGGTAAGATGAGGCAGTTGAGTTAGACCGACGATGAAGGACAGAGAAGTGTGATTGTAGGAAGAAAACAGGGAGTATCCTTGAGGTTAATTTATTCCCTATAGATACAAGAGAGCACACACAAGGATGCAAGTTATATGCATCATGGGAAGGCATGGTGAAAGGATTAGAAGGCCTTCTGGTAGTACAAGATTTTGCAGATGTGATTCCCGAAGAATTACCAGGTGTGTCGTCCGAAACTAAGATGGAATTTACCATCAACCTAAAACTTGGAACTGAACCGATGGAAAGAAATCCTTATCTGATGTCAACCCCTGAGTATAGGATTTGAACATGCAACTGAAGGAGTTTCCGGACCTCAGACTTTTACGTCCAAGTAAGTCACCATGGGACCTGCCTATTATTTTTCTTACGAAAGAAGGATGGGTCATGGAGACTCTGCTTTACTATCGTCAAGTATTCCTTGACGACATATTGATATATTCTCAGAGGACAAACTTGACAAGCATTGCACTTGGTGCAACAGTTTTTGCGAGGGAACAAATGAATGGAACTGTTGAAATTCTCTTTTATCAATCGAGGATTCATTATTTAGGGCATGTCAACTCTGACGAATGTATCGCTGTGAATCCAGAAAATGTAGAGGATATTATGGGATGGCCGACGCCGATGAATGTCCCAGAAGTGAGTATCTTCATGGGTTTAACATGATATTATCAACGGTCCGTTGAGGGTTTTTCAAAGATAACAAATCCGATTACAAAATTACAGAAGAAGAACAAAAGTTTGAATGGACTGAGAAAAGTGTAGAAGCATTTCGAAGGCTCTAGGAGTTGTTGACAACAACACCAATACTAAATGTCCCTGATATGGATGAGGACTTCTTGATATGAATTGACGCATTGAAGGAAGGCTTTGGTAGAGTCTTGATGCAAGACGGTCAGGTGATCGCTTACATCTCGAGAAGGTTAAGAAGGCACGAGGAGAATTATGTGACGCATGGTTTGGAGTTGTTATCCATTGGTTATGACTTGAGAGTTTGGAGACACTAATTGATTGGATGGAATATCTAACTAAAAACGGACCACTGTTGTTTACAACAGATTGTTACGCAAAGAAACTTGAATGCGTGACAAAGGCATGGTCAAAATTTCTTAGCAAGTACAATTTCAAGATTACCTACACAAAAGGAACCATGAACATAGTGGTTGATGCATTGAGTCAGAGACTACACGTATTTTCGGTGATACCTCTTCAGATGAATATACGTGAAAGGATTCTAACTTTACAGCGCAATGATGACTGGCATCAAGAGGTTAAGGAAATTATCAGACAAACACATTGTTGGTACCAACATTTGAGGGATTTACTGTGGAGAACGATGGATTATTGAGGTATAATAACCAGATTTACTCACTGACCAATGATGATTTGAGAGGTTGATCTTAAATGAATCTCATAGAGCCATGAAGATGGCTCATCTTGAAATCTTGAAGATGAGGTCAGACCTTGATCCCTCATTTTTCTAGTAAGGATGAAGGTAGACATGGTTATCTACATGGTGAGGTGTCTAGGACATGAGCAATTGGAGGCTAAACGTAGATATACGACAGGATTAATAAAACCATATGATTTTCTGGAATCAAAATGGGAGGTCATTTCGATGGAATTTATTGTGGGGATTGTCGTTAAAGACAAGGAGGCATGACTAGATTTTCATGATAGTTGACACTCTAACGAAGAGTGCACACCCATGTCCCTATGCATATGATGCATCAGGCACCAAGTATAGTTAGAGTTATATCAACAATATATTGAGACTTCCATATGTACCAAAAGAATCATATATAATAAGGTAATCAATGCTTGCAAGATGTTTGTGGATGAGTTTCCCAAGAGGTTTTGGGAGCACCACTAAAATTGAGTACAACATGTCCCTGAGATAGACAGGTTGATCGAAGAAACGAACCTATTCTATGATAGACAAATGTACTCAATTATCCTTGATTTTCTCCTCTAGTACCTATTCTACTTCTTTTCACACCACCACATATATCAATATTTCTTGAAGGTTAATAAGACCAACATCATCTTAGAAGAGAATCCAATATCAATATATTTCTCTACTTCTATAGAGACTACTCTTTCTATGTTTTAAAAGATAACTACATGACACTACACTTAAATGACAAATTCCAACACTTGATGATTTTGATTAGGATTCATTCCATATTTGGTTTATCAACTTGAAATTAAAATTTGATACTTTTCAATCCAGTTGTACCTTGAGTCAAATACAAATATGAAATTAGGAATAATTAACATATCTACTAGAACATATGAAAAACAGGGTTTATGGTTTACATGATGAATTGATGACGGGAAAAAGTGTGTGTGTGAATCAAATTTGAGTCAAGAAAACCTCCCATATCGTTAAGGCATGCCAATAGTCTACCCATGTCAAATTTTAGTGCATACATAAATAGTTTGAAAAAACTTCAACGTTGGCCCCATTCACACGTCACGGTTTCCCATGTCTAGTCCTAGTACAATTTTCGTTCCTTGTTCCTTTTAAAATTAGTTCGACGGTACACACGTCCCCACATCCCGTACTACAAGGGAGTATTTTTATGGTGTTTATTAAGAAATCAATGAGAAAGAGGGGTTTTTCATCACAAATATGAAACACATACATTTTATATACATTAATGTAGATCTTGAAAGAAAAATGAAGAAAAAATGATGCAAATTTGAAACTTGCATCAACCAATTTGTGTACTTTGAAAGAAAAATAGGGTTTATGGTTTACATGATGAATTGATGATGGAAAAAAGTGGACGTGTGAGTCAAATTTGAGTCCTAAAACCCTCCCATATCGTTAAGTCATGCAAATAGTCTATCCATGTCAAATTTCAGTGCATATTGAATTAGTTTGCAAAACTTTCAACGTTGGCCCCATTCACATGTCACTATTGCCCATGTCTAGTCCTAGTACAATTTCTGTTCCTTCTTCCTTTTAAAATTCATTCAACAATACACATGTCCCCGCATATAGTACTAAAAGGGAGTATTTTTATGGTGTTGATTAAGCAATCAACGAAAAAGATGGATTTTTTATCACAACTATGACACACATACATTGTATATGTTGGAAGATTGGTTGTTGTCATTGATGTCAACCCTAGTCATGGGTTTTGGACGACAAGATTGATGAAGGTATTTAGACATGAAGGAAAATGCACATGTACATACAACACCCATGGATGGATAGTATACAACATTTTGTTTCCAGTGGTACATGGCATGTCATGTGGATCCTCATGGTTGAGGAGAAATGAATTTTGAAGATGACAAAGTGAATTGTACATGTAGGCCTTGAAGATAATTAAAGAAAATAATTACAAAATAAGAAAGTGTCAGGTCGGCCCTAATGTTAAAAGGAAGTTAGATAAATGGTATAAATAAACATAATTATACATTCATTTGATACAAGTCGAATTTCAGAGGGAATAAGAAGTAAAAGAAGGATGGATTTCAAGGGAGGATTAAGTCTTAATAAGAAGTAAAAGAAGGATGGATTTCAAGGGAGGATGAAGTCTTTTGGTGATGTGTTCTAAGGTATGTTATTTTCAAGTCATCTTACCATTTTTTCTATAAAAAATTTTCTAGAACGATTCAGATGCTGAAATCACTATGGTATTGATAATACATATCAAGGTACATCTGGTAAAAATTTCAGCTCTTGATTCGCTATAATTATGGAGATACACTCTATGGAATATAGGGTTTGTGACCAGTCTTGAAGCTAGTCAATAAACAGGTGTTCCGGGTAAAACATCCATAACTTATTCCTATAGAATCCAAATGAAGTGGGACCAATTCCATTGGAAAGAGTACGGATTTTAGTTTCTTGTGTGCGAGTTTCAGAATCAGATTTTAAATATTGAGCGTGGGGCATGCTGTACAAGTTGGGTCTTCTGAATAGACCAGAATTGAATAAAGTCTACCATTCTTTCTATAACCTCTTTTTGGGGAGGATTCAAGGAGTGAAAATTGGAGGAGTTTCAGAGAATACACTGAATAATATTATCTACGGGATCATATTACTCCATGAATTGAATAATTGTATAAATTGAAGAAGTCTCAGGAAGCATTATCCGTTTCTATGTGATGATTGGTTGATGGTGATGATTTAATGTAAAGTTTTATTATTTTTCATATATTCTTGGGTGGAAGGAAGGGGAAAGGATGGAGAGTTCAAATCTCTATTGATATTGGAGGATTGTATTTTCCTCTTGGAGGTTTATCCCTCCCTTTACATTTAGAAGTTGTAGCTACCTTTGGAAGTCATTACTTCCCTTGAACAATAACTATTGATTATTTCTCATATATTGTGCATGGTGTATTGTGGTGTATTGGTGTAACTCTTATA
>SNQJ01S0083938.1:0-17301 GCA_010110895.2 Picea sitchensis
GTATGTAGGGTAAGTAAACCTTAGACACATCATTATTAGTTTGTTCTTTATTCCTAGGTGTTTTGGTGGCATTTTGAAAAGCTTTCATTACCTGATGTTTTTTATAGCCATTATTTTTAAAAACATTAAGGAGGTGTTTTTTCAATAAGTCGGCTCCTTATAAAAAAAATATAATTAATTCAATAAGTCGGCTCCTTACAATAACTTTTTGAGTATTTATATATGTGTTATAGTCTCCTTTCCTTCATTTTCAAAAAGCGCTTTCCTGATGATGGACCACACTAGTTTGGTCCAAAACGTCGAAGAACATAAAACCTATGTGATGGATCCAAAAGCACTCTCTGAATATAAATAATATGTTTTATTTAACTTGTATATATAAATGACATGTTTTATTTAAATTAAATTTATGGCTACAAAAATAAATAAAGAGTAAAAAATTATAAAAAAAATAATGGGGAGACTTTTTTTTTTTCTAAAAAAACTTGGCAATAAATCTAAGGAATGCTTCCTCATGGTTTTCTTATTAAATCCATTAACTTAAGTTACTATGCCTTGCCTAAAATATTCAAACAAAGTATATATCAACAGAAAATTAACCAATTAACTAACAACATTAATAAATACATATTCAACATTTTAGCATATATGAGTCAAAAAATTTCATATAATACTTATAATATATTTATTAGTATCTCATTTCTTAAAACGTAATATGTAAAAGTATTAGTTTTAAAATTTAATTTATAAATATAATTAATGTAAATCTTATCTTTTAATTTATGTTTTAATATTGTAATTTTGATTTTTTTTATAAATTTTTAATAAATAATTTAAAAAAAATTATTTAATTAAAATTAAACAAAAACTTCTCTTTAAACATTCATATCATAGGTTAATGTACATTGAATCCATGGCACTATAAATAATTATACAACGACAATTTGGTAAAACTCCTATAATAATAATAATAATTTATTTTTAGGGTCACGACCAAATAACATTAAATTGGTAGCGATTTGACTGGTATAGTTTACTGAGGTATACATATCCTACCCTTTGATGAGCTTTTCACTTTTGAAATTTCAACTCTAATTGTGAGACACAAATATATCTGTATATATTGTACTCAATACTACATTAAATAAGATAAAGTTTAATTTTAGTTTTATTATAATTATAAATGATTTATAATTAAATTAAAAACACAAAATCATATATATATTATTTTATATAAAAAAATGTATTTTTTCAAAGGATAATATATATATATATTTTATATTGTTATATTGTTATATAGTATATGTTATATATATACATGAATTATTTTATATAAAAAAAAATGTATTTTTTCAAACATAAGCATAACATATATATTATATGTTATATATATATATATATATATATATATATATATTATTTTATATAAAAAATTGTTTTTTTTCAAACTTAAATTATAAGAAAGGTTTTTAAAAAAGTTTACATAATTTTATGTTGGAAGTTCAATTTTTATTAAAAAAAATAATAAAAAAACAAAGTTATTTTACTCTTATATTTTATATTTTAATGTAAATGTATATTGTATTTATGAATAAGTTAATTTTGTAATTAATTTTTTGTAATTAATTTTTTTTATAGGATTTTTGATAAATTATTGAGTTATCAATTTTATTTGTTGAAATTGTAATATGGAATTTGTTCCAATAATAATAACGTTTTACAAATTCATTTACAAGGCAAATAACTTAAATAAGAGGTAGACTGTTTCATTGTAGTTGATATTAAATTATAGTTTTTGATTGTTGTGTATTTTAATTGTGAAATTTTACTTTATTTTATTTTTAAAGTTTTATTTCATTTTAAAAAAAATCCATATTTTAAGATTTTCAAAAAATAAGTAAATCAAAATGAAAAAATGTTACTTTAAAGATAGAGATGTTTTTATGTAAGATGAATAAAAAAACTGAGAATGCCCTCAATCATATCCAATATGTTTTTTTTCTAAAGAAATTAAGTCACTTTATTTATTTGAATTTGTTTATTTATATAATGGTATTCAAAATACAAAACTTTATGGTTTTTCATATTTAGATCTCGTTATCTAATGTAAAAGATGAATTACTAAATCTCTTCAATCAAAAGTTATCTAACTGTTTATTAAATGATTTTTTTAAGGTAATCTCTTGACATAAATATGTATAAAATTACAATTTTTTATTATTTAAATTGTATTTTTGAATGTAAAAATAAATTCAGTTTTTTCAAAAACCATTCCAACATTAAAATTATAAAAAATTAACCAATCAAAACTACATATCCATCAGAAATATCTCCAGTAAAAATATCTCAGATAAAATTAAACAAAAAAATATCAAAAAAATAGAACAATTAGACTTAAACTATGGCCTTCAGTCACAGTCGGAATGTTAGATATCCATGGATACTTCCTCCGGTTTCTGGCTATAATTCTTCCAGGTCTCTTTGATTACATTCAAAACGTCCACCATAGAAGGGCTTTCATTTCTGTAAGGCTGAACACTGCTGTAAGCTATATTCAGGACCATCTTAATGGACTCCAGATGGCGAGCATCCACGGCGTCTGCAATCCTGCGATCCACTAGATTCCTCACGTCCGGGTCCTCGCCGCTCATGAACACATGCGCCGTGTAAACTATCGACTCGGCCCCACCAGAGGGCGTGTTGATGACGGCCTTCTGGCCCGAAATCAGCTCAAGCAGAACGACTCCGAAGCTGAAGACGTCGCTGGCTTCGGTCAGCTTACCGACAAAGAAATACTCCGGGTCGAGGAAGCCAGTCGTCCCCTTGATCTCCGTGGAGGCGTGGGAGAAATCCGGGGCGATGAGCTTCGAGGTTCCGAAGTCTGATAGCTTCGCCTGCCCGGACTCGTCAAACCTCCGTTAATATAGTCCTCAAACTATCAAACTATGGCATTAAATTTTTAATATTAAAAACTCCGTCCATTCACGGTGGCTGCTAAAATATCTAATTGTTCAGAAAATAAAAAAAAAACTTATATTGGATAATATAACAGTTCTGTTACAATCCTTGTCAAAATAGTTCAGAATTTTTCCATTAACCTCGGAGCATATTCAAACTGTACATTTACATATCCACCACCAGTACTGTAATCATTTAGTTTTTTCTGTATAATTATTCTATAAAAATGATATTCCCAGAACAAAAACAATATATAAGATTAATTTTTTTTTTTAAGCGGAAAGGCTTACACCTATTGACAATGGGCACAATTAATGATCTTTTAACCTTATTTAACCTTAAACCCTAATCTGATGGCTATGCATTGAAGATGCTGGCATATAAGGCTTTTTAACATTTACCTAATCACATTAAAAAATTACTGTAAGGATATATAATTGCCACATTTAAATAATTAAGTAAAATTAAACCGTGGCATCTAAATAAATGCCCACATTCTGCTTCTGAACTGACCTTCTGATACCCATGCCTAACGTTTCATATTACCAACCACCATCTCATGACCGCCTTCTTACCGCGTGTTCGTGGATGCCTGCCGCCACCTGCTGGATTTTTATGCCCTCGGGTTACTGTACCAGCATTCGCTTGAATTTACCTCAAAAAATGATTATACTTAATATATTCCATATGCTATATATTTAATATATATAACCTATGACAGTAAGGTGTTCAAGAGGTTTCTGTGGCGTTTTTTTATGACCACCTTTATGTGCAGTCGAATCAACTGGTTCGGGGATTTAAACACGATTAGTCCATACGAAAACCATGAGAGAGAAGTTGTTGATGACTCAGTTATATTACTCCATTCGGAATTGAGTTCTGATTTCCTTTCTCGTTCTCGTAGTCCAGCCAATATCCATGAGAAAGAAGTTATTGATGGATCAGTTTCATCCGCAGGCTATAGCCCTTCTCCTCAGAAAAAGAAGTTATTCACATTGTGGGATGTTGACATTTACGAAGAAGACGTTGGGAATAGGCCAGAGGATGTGGAGCCTTCGAAGCCAATGCGTGGTTTAGCAGATGACCAGGATGCATAAATAGGTCGAATTATATTTGTAATGAAAACAATTGATTTATTTATTGAATTCAGATCCGCTGTTCTATTTCCATTCAAGCAGCTTTCATTTAATGTGAAATCATTGTAGTGAGATCGCTCAGAAACATTACATGCACATGCACTTGAATTTGAATTTGATTTTGATGTTGACGGTTAAAAATATAGTAATATGGCAAAATGGATAGATAATTAATAAGGCAGCATTTATACAGATAATCTAAAGGCTGTGTATTTATACAGTGAAGGCACAGTTCATGCCACCTCTGAGCGTAGATAGTCGTCCTGTATAGGATCAGCAGTGCATTCACATTAAAATAGGCGAATTAGGGTTTGTTTGTAAATGAAATAGGTGAATTAAGGTTTGTTTGTAAATAAAATACGTGAATTAGGGTTTGTTTGAAAATGATATATGCCTTTCGGCCTTAATCAGCCACATAATTGTGGCTGTGCTAGTCTTAACACTGTTATATCATTAATTGATTATCAGTCTTTTAAAATATTCTGATTCTCTTTCAGTTTTCACTGCATAATAAATACCATCTTCTTGATGAATAAAGCTCCGGCTCAACATTCTAATATCTGCTGAAAAAAGACTGCTAAAATATCTAATTACAGGAAAAGTCACATATAAGTTTCTAATTACAAGAAAAGTCATTTATAACTTAATTACAAGAAAAGTCACTTCTAACTTTCCGGAAATTTTAATAGGTAAAAGGTGTTTAATTTTTAATAGATTTTTAATTATAAATGGAAAGAATTTTGAAATTTTATGTTTGGAAATTTATTTAATATTAAGTAAATTAATTAAAGGTAATAGTAAAAAATATTCATTTACTATATTAAAATTTGTAAATTAATTTTTAATAGTTTTTTATAATTTGTAAATTATTTTTTAATAATTTTTTAACTATAATATGAAAGGAATTTCGAAATTTTATGTCCATTTAATTAGTAATAGATATTTAAAATAATCTCTTAATATCCATAAGATTTATATTTGCAAGTGTGACCTAAAGTGTAATAAGTATTGAATTTGTAAATGACAACAAAATTACTTTTCTTTATTTTCCCAATCTTTTATGTAAGGATACTTTTAACTTTTTTTCATAAATTTAATGAAAAATTTTAGTGCATAATACAAATTTATCTTAATCAAAAAAAAATTGTAGGTACATTTTCAAATTTTTTCATAAATATAGTAAAAAGCTTTGGCATCAATCATTATGCATAGCATAAATCTATGTCAAACATTTTAACTCTTTTCATAAATATAGTGAAAAGATTTGGCAGTAAGCTTAAATCTATTTGGCCCTCAAAACTCTCTTGATCTCGCTTTCTTTCACAGCTTGCCATCCTTCAAGCTGTCCCTGGACGACCTCCTGATGGACCCACACTTCTGACTTGCAGAACATCAGAGACAGATTTATGTCATCTTGCCCCTACACCTTTAATGTAACCTATTATTTTAAACTCTTCTTACCTCACGAGACTTGCATTGATGGAGGCGAAAGTCAGCACACTCATGAGTGTTGCTAACGAGGCCATCTGGAACAGCGCGGGTCTCTTCACCTTGACAGACGAGCTCTCCGGGTGCATCAACCATTCACAACCTCCTCTTGAAACTGCAGTTCTGTCCTCTTCCCCAGGTTTCGCCATTCTCCATCATTCCTTTCAGTCTACCACCACCTATCCATCTCCGATTACTCGTCCCCCCATACCCTTTGACAACCATCTCGTGCCCTCCCATCTCCCGCCCCACCTACTACAAAAACCACACACCTCTCTATAGAAAGTAGACCTACTTCATGAAGCTTACAACCTGAAACTTGTAAGCTTCAGCACACTTCGCCTTGTCTTCTACTATCAGTCCTACTCTTTATTTACCACACAACAGTCCCACACCCCAGAAACTAGCACCTTCAGCTACATTTGACTCTACAAGAACCTCAAGACTTGCTCGAAAGGTCTGATCCTTTCCTCTTGGGAGCAGGAAAACTATACAACGTCTGTGGGCTCCAAAGAAAACAAAAAATAAGCTTATCCTTGGTGTGGATATCGGACTGGAGGACTCGGTCTCCATGGCCCTATGCAGTCTTGTGGGAAGAATCTGTTACAAACACCTCTGTTCTACAGACCTGGAAGTTTGGATGACTAAAACTTGGCGGCCATTACTGGGCTATGTCCCTTCTCTCTCACACCTTGGACGAGGCTGGATTTACTTTTAGTTCAAATCACCTGAGGATTCCACAACTATTCTGGAGCACCTTTGGATTCTAGATGACAGTAGCCTCATGTTGAAGCGCTGGCGAGTGAGTTTCGATCCAACACAAGAATACTTCCGACTTCAGAATCTGTGGGTCCTTCTTCCTGGACTACCCCTCCACCTATGGAATGAAAAATCACTCATGGGCATTGGTAATTCCTTAGGTCGCTCCATCTGCGTTGACTCCAAGACACTTCTTGGCCGAGATAAAAAAAACTTGCAAGGATACTAGTAGAAATAGACTTGCATGAAGGATTGCTCGGAACACTGGATATAGACTGGAGAGGACATCTTACTCGCCAGAAGCTAGACTGTCTTGGTGTTCCCTTCAGATGTTCACTTTGCAGACAGACAGGTCACTTGAGAAAAACTTGCATTGGCACCCTTGAAGATGATTTTAGAGGAATCAATTCTTGAGCTTGCCTCCAACATGGACTCTCCAGAACATAATACACAGGTACATATTCCAAACTATCCTGAAGATGGTGCTCTATCAAGAAAAGACTCCATATCAGGTAAGCTAAAAACCATATGTCCGACCCTATATTCCTCACTCACATCTTGGGAAAAGGATATCTTAGATAATTGTCCTTCCCTTATCTTAGGATCGATTTATGTCCCTCGGGGGGAATCTCCTAGAAAACATTCTAAATCTCTTCTTTTTCACCAGTCCTCTAGTCCATCTTCTCACCCATCAGCCTCTGCACAAACGCTACCGTCTATCTTTTCTGTTACAGTTTCCCCTCCCTTTGTTTTTGGACTATCTGAAGAGAATATCCCTTGCTCCTTACCTTCCTCAAACTTACCTCCCACCCTGACCAATCCACACCCTTCCTATAAGCTGGATGAGACACATACATTTACCCTGCCTGCTCATGTATTAACCACACCTTCAAATCATCCTCTGAAAGTGTGAGAGAACTCACTTGTCTCACACACATCCCCATCCCTAGCGATCGAGAACTCTGGTGACCACTTCTTTGAACAGGAAGAGTATTGTCGCTTACTAGGTCTTAGTGAGTCTGATTCGGGTGATAACACACTTGGTGTTGTACTAGATTCCTTAATCCCATCACATAAAGAAGTTTTAAGCCCCATAACCTTACCTACCTATATGGGCATTACTCCTTACATTCTGCCAGACTCTGACACGAGTTTGGAACCATCTGAGACCAGACCAAACATTTCAGAAAAAAGACTACACCTGGACTAGAGGGCATGGGTTTGAACACTCACCGATTAAAACTCGCAGTGCCCATCGAAAGGAGGGCTCTTCTTCATCTATTTTTGTGGTTACTTCACAATATCTTACTGATATTGGGGCGCTTAGAGGAATGAAATCCCTAGCAAGATAAAAGCCATGATCTTTCTCTCCCTCAACATCAGAGGGGTGGGGGGCCTCCTAAAAGTTGCCTCCTTCATAATACTTTTCTCACTTTCATCTTCGGACGTCATTTTTCTATAGGAAACCTTGGTCGATAGCAAAAAGGCTTGACTCTTTTTAAATCGTTTCCACTCCAATTGACACATCTACATTGTTATCTCTCTTGGCACCTCTAGGGGTTTGGTCATGGCTTGGGACCCCACCAAATTTGACCTATCTCCATTTATTTGATGTGGAGGCATATTTCTATCTGGTACTTGTCGTTTCAAAAACAAAAGGATTCATTTACTCAATATCTATGGCCCCTGCACCAATAAGAAAACTTTCTGGAATAAGGTAGAAGCTCGAGGTCTACTTGACCTCGAAAACCAGATCATAGTGGGGGATCTGAATCTCACTACCTCCGTAAGGGAAATTTGGGGTAGATCTGCTACCCAGGACACTCTGGGAGACTATTTCACTTCCTTGTTTTTAACTCACAATTTGGTAGACTATGCTCCAGATTTCTTAGTTCCCACTTGGCGAAATGGGCGATTGGGATCAAAATCTATCTCCAAAATACTTGATCGTTTCCTCATTTCTGAACATTTAATTACCACGGAGAATAGAATCCGCACTTGGGTAGATTCCCCTTTCCTTTCAGACCATGCTCTGATTTTCTTGCACTTGGACTCATCAACCCACAAAATTGCATATCCCTTCAAATTTAACTCGAGCTAGCTCCTAGAAGTTCATTTCTTTTCCATAGTTGTTGAATTATGGAAGGATCCTCTTTATCTTACCGAGCCCTGTATTCAACATCGTCTTGCATGGAAGCTTAAGAGCCTAAAAGCCTGTATAAAAATATGGGTAGCCATACTCAAGAAACACAACACACAAAGACTAACAGATATTGAAACAGAGTTACAAACTTTCGAAATAACAGATGTTCGGGCAGGGGTATTTGAAGACAACAGTGAAGTTATAAAAGGCCTTGAAACTGAAAGAAACTAACTCCTCCTCAAAGAAGAAGCTACTTGGAGACAACGTTGTAGGATAAATTGGATTAAGAGTGGTGATCTTAACACCAATTTTTTTCACAATTTTGCTAGCTCTTGCAGGAGTAAAAATCACATTTGGGAAATTGCAGATGCAGAAGGTATCCGCCATAGAGGACAACAAGCTATAAATTTAGTTGTTGTTAGACATTTTAAACCTTTCTTTGAGGCGGATCCCACTGGAAATTTACAGACCTCAGTCACAGTGGCTGGACTCTTTCCTCATTCTGTAACGATGGATGATTCACTGACACTTGATAGCCCTTGCTCCCTTCCGAAGATTTTGGTTTCTTTAAAATCCTTCTCTAAGGATAAAAGTTCAAGCCCCGATGGCTAGACGATATAATTTTATCTGCATTTCTTTGATTTGGTTGGTCCGGATCTCCTGGAACTTGTGGAGGAAACTAGAATCAAAGGGAAGGTGGCAGGTGCTCTGAACTCGACCTTTCTTACCCTCATTCCTAAAGCTGCAAATCCTACTACCTTTGTTGATCATAGGCCTATTGCATTCTGCAATCTCTGCTCATTGCAACTAGAATAAAGTCATTCCTCTCATAGTTCATGTCCAATGAAAAACTAGGGTTTTTAAAATGTCGCCAGAGTCTGGATGGTATTGGCACTACCCAGGAGTGCCTACATAGTATTAAATCCAAAAATTCCAAGGCACTCATCCTCAAACTAGATCTCAAGAAGGTCTTTGATTGCATAGACTGGGATTTCCTCAGATTGATCCTAACTCAGACAAGTTTTAGCCATTCTATGATCAAGTGGATCATGAGTTGTGTGGTTAGTGCAAACCTTGCCCTTTTGATTAATGGGGAACCATCCTCTTTCTTTCACAGTGACAGAGGTTTGTGGCAGGGTTGTCCCCTCTCACCTTTGCTCTTCATTCTAGCCATGTAAGCCTTGAGTCTACTTCTAAAACATGGACAAGCTGATGGAAAGATCTTTGGAATTAAGGTGTCCAGGACTATCAAGATTCTTCATCTTCTCTTCGCTGATGATGTCCTCATCATGACTAATGATTCTTTACAGGAATGGAAAGAGATTAAAGAGATCTTAAAAACCTTCTGCTGCGCAACGGGCTTGTCGATCAATTGGGAAAAATCAACTTTTCACTTCGCAAATCTGCAACAACATACCATGGATCAGCTTAAAGGTATCTTCCCTTACACCTTTACTCATCTTTCCACTAGACTCAAGTATCTGGGTTATTTTTAAAAGCAGACTCCTATAAGCTGGCAGATTGGAACTGGCTCATCGCAAAAGTTCAAAAAAAGATTGGCCACAAGTGCACGAGGTGGCTCTCCCTTGGTGGTTGCTTTACACTCATTAAAGCTATTCTAGAAGGACAAACAGTGTATTGGATGGCTCTTGCAGCCATTCCTTATACGATAAGCACAAAACTCCGTCGTTTGACTTATAATTTTATCTGGTCGGGTTTCTCAGACCACTCTCGACAACACCTATGCAATTGGGAATCCTTGGCTAAACCCAAACAAAAAGGTGGATGGGGGATCCATAATATTTTTCATTTCATCCAAGCGCTTGTGGCCAACTCTCTCTGGCACGTGCTGACTACACCCGAAATTTGGCATTCCATTATTAAGGACAAATATCTTTCGCATTATATAGTCTCCTGTTGGCTTCTAACTGATAGGGTTACCAACAGTGCAGCTTCTTTATTCTGGAAAAACCTCACTAAATCAAAACATTTGTTAACACGTGGGCTTTGTTGGAAGTCAAGATCAAACCACTCCATCAACCTTGGCTGCAACCGCATCCTTGGTTTGGGAGATACCACTATACTACCACCTCGATTGATAGCGCAATTACATTTTAAAAATATCTGGTATCTCTACCAAGCCCGAGATCAATCCATCTCGTCTTCTTTACCTGATAGGTGGATCTCCAGCGATACACTCGAACTCAACACAAAGCTAGCACCTCTCTAGAACACCCTCTGCTCGACCTTAGAGCTTGCTGGTATTCATTTAAATGAATTGGATGATCAACTTTAGTGGGCGGGGGGTGACAATTCGGGAAAATTAACTGTCCAGAATGTCTATACAGAGATTACACACATGCTCTGGCATTCTAATATTGAGGGCTAGAGAAAACAAATTTGGAGTTGGCATCTTCCTTCAAAGATTAAACTTTTCACTTGGCTCATGATCGCTTATAAACTGAAAACCTAGGATATCCTTCAAAGAAAGGGTTGGATAGGACCAAATATTTGCCAACTTTGCTTCAATGATGATGAATCCGCAGACCACTTGTTCATCACATGTCCTTTCTCCAGATTGGTTTGGGAAAAAATTACTTTGGTGCTTGATCTTAAATCTCTGATTGCTTTGATCTTTGGACTCATAGGGAACACAAATTTAAGCATCTACCATCCCTGGTCTGCTCGTCCATTTGGATGGACCAAAAAAAAAAAAAACACAAATCAGACCCCATCCACAAGCACAATAGCATACAAAATACTTGGATTATTTAAAAACTGGAATGAATTTCACCCTTGTAAGCCAAGATTGCAGAACACAAAGAGGACACCAGACCATGGGTGATTTAAGAACCCCCCCTAAATTTATATGTATAATAAATGGGCAAATCCCCATGATACATAGGAAATATTGAAGGCTATTTTATCAATAATATAATATGTATATATAATTTTTTGGCGAATCTGTTAGTCAATTATATAATCTTGTAAAAAATTGGCAAATATTTCACTGAACTATAAACTCTTGTAAAATCTTGGCGAATCTTTCACTAAATTATAAAACCTTATAAAGTCTTGGCAAATTTTTTGATAAAGTATAAAACCATATATAATAATATGAAAATGTATTCATTAAACTGTAATATACTCGTTTTACATATTTGGAAAAAGAAACGTGATTTTTCCATCCTGTAGACGATGCTGCAAACATTAGCAGTTATGTTTCTAAAGGTTCTCATTGTACACTCTTTCATATCCGTCTATCATTTTTTATGATATATCAATGAGAGATTAAGTCACAGTCATTGATCTCAAGTGATCAAGATCAGATATTGATCGTTCATCACTTTGGAGATAGGGTTTTAGTCATTAAGGGATTATAAAAGCATATCTAAGGAGGGTGAGAGGCATACAATGAATGCATAGGAGCAAGAGGGAGTCTTTCTCATGTACTTGTGTCTGAGTGGGAAGGGATGAGGAAAGGGTGCAGGGGGAAGCGAGGGAGATAGCAGCCAAGTGGGCTAGGCTATCAACTGCAACATTGTAATTCCTCTAATGGGCCATTATCCCAGGACAGGAACCCAAGATTTTATTTAATAAAATAAAACTCAAAACCAGTTTTCCCGCAAGGGTTTTTCCAGGGGTGTTTACCTGAATGTCCTGTGAAAATGTGTTTGGTTTCTTTGTAGTGCTTACGCTTATATTTTCGTTGAAAACCTAGTTGTGCTAATAATTAATAAATATAGTTTATTTGGATTGTTAGTCGTGTGTTGGGTTTAATAGGAAATTCAACACACTTCATGTGATGTGGGGTACATGGTGAAACCCTAGCCCTTTGTTGTATCCTAGATTGTTTTGATTGATTGACAATTGGAACACTTACTATAGGTGGATGCTTGTACTCAAGATATTTGGTAGAGGAGGCACACTTCTTATGGAGGAACTTGGAAGTTGTTTTATATGGCATTGACATTTTCTACATTGCACACATGTTGATGAGGCTGAGACCTTGGCATAGGATGTGGAGTTATATTGTGGAGGAGCACTAAGCACTAGGAGGAAGGGTGCTTCACCCTAGGAGAATTGATACCACATGGCACACTTCAAGAGGCGGAGCATTTGGCTAGAGGGAATCTTGTTTGGAGAGAACACCACTTGTAGGTTGTTGTGGACTTGATACACATGTGGAGGAGAAGAATTGGAGCTTAGGAGGTTGTCTTCTAGAGTGTGCAGCCTTGTGAAGAGGAGCACTTGACATGTGGAGCCTTAGCTTGGAGAGAACTATAATACAAAAACCAGCAATACTTCTGCAAGTTGTCTCCTACCTTCTAGCTTGCAAATCAAATTCCAAACTAATTTGATCTATGAAAATGTTTGACAGTGAGAAGACAACATCAACAACTTATTGATGGTCCTCCAAACAATTTGATTTGCCTGCCTATTCACACTGCTATATTTCCTCTATTACCTAAGTAAATATCCCTTCTTTGAAAGTGTAAAGAATTTGGAGCCTCCCTTGACACTAACAAATTACAATACCAAATGAATAAGATTTACCAAGAGAGCATATTAGACAATTCCATCAATCATGGCTGTCATTACCTTATACTCCAAAGAAACATTAAGTTTGGATTTAGTAAAAATACAAACTTGTAAGATATCTCCATGCAGGGACACAACTAGACTTGTAGTCATATTACAATGACAACAATATTCATTTATCTATGGGAAAAAAACATTAGGAAATGGATATATGAAAAACATTTACATCAAATATCAAAGGCTACCTTCTCTGGTGGAAGATCTATCCCTAAATGACCCCGTGAAATAATAATACAATCTGCCTCTCGCAAGATCACATCAAAGTGCTCCAAACCCTGCAACATAAGTTGTGTGTATATCAAGATTCAAATAAGAAACTACTTCTTGTGTAGTGTGATTATCTAAGACTAGTTAAACATGAAATGGAAAGTTTAAGACTAGGAGACTTCATTCAGTGATCAAAAAAATGCCTCTATAGTGTCAATCTTAGCAAATATTTGTCTCTTGAATATTCCCAAGCCCATCAAGATACGCGCGGATCTATACAAGGAAAAAGGAGGAAATGGATTTTACATCAATTCGATGTTAGAATCGAGCAAAAAATTTCTAGGTGGCCTCTAATACATCTAAGACAATATGTTATTCTATAGTTTAAAGGTCAATATAATATCCTTTTCAGATGTACAATAGATAAAATGTTCACTATTTGAGGTTATTTAATTATAAGGGAGAAGTCCCATGTCACATAAACAAAAAAATATTTTTTTGTCGTCATTTACTAATGAAGCCCGTAGCAAAAAATATCACCTTGTACTTCATTGTCAATTCAGAATGATTTTCAAAAGTACATATGATAATGTATTCGTATTTGAAGTTTACTATAATGCATCTACTTGAAATTTGTCAAAGAATAAGAAGAAACAAGCATCATAGAAACAAATTAGCCTAAAAATTAAAAGGCATATAGTAACGCTATGAAGTTGGTTCCAGAAACACATCTTGATAGAATTTTTTATATGTGAGATCCATCATAGTATCTAGTAACAACACAAGCTTAGAACATGAGCAAGAACGTAACTTTGATGTCATCTTTCTTACTTATATAATGTCTTCGGCATGTCGTGTGTATGACAAAGAAAGAAAGTCAATGTTGTTGCAAACTCCCCAAGTTGCAATAACCTACAAAGTACAAACAACAGTAATACATCAAATTCCAAACCTTATCATAATCAAATCACAAGATGCACAATAAATCTTAACACAAAAATAGACCAGTGCCCCGCATTTTGTAAGGCTACATTTACCCCACCAGAAAAAAACTTGCACTGTCCATTAATCAAAGCCATTTTGAAGAGAAAAGGTTACCACAATAAATAACAAATGCATAAATTAATTTATTTGTCACTTTAAATTCATGCCAGTTATAGTCTGCATGCTTTCAGTTTATAAGGTTTAACCTAAGGGCCCTGATGAAAGCCAATACTGTCTTCTGGCATAGCTTTATGAACATTTGAGGAAGGGTGTGTACAATCCAAATCATGCATAAATATAGGCGTGCATGACCTGCACTGCACAAGTCAAAGGAAGCTCGCATGTGTGTTGTACTTTTGCCTGATCAATATCAACTCTGAGTTGAAGACAACATTGAAATAATTAAAATTCAAAGATTAGGAATAAATAAGGAAGCCTTTTATATAAGGGAAACTAACCGATAATAAATCCAATTTACAGATATGATGTCCTCCATATTAATATTCATTAGGTTGGGAACAAATAGAAAATTAGCATTAGGTTTCTAACTTCTAGATGGTCTCACAATTGTTTGAATTGAGCACCCCTAGTGATAACAAAGACTGAAAATATTTTGAAAAATTGGATTCTATGAGCTTCTAGAGGCATTATGTTGTCAAATATTGCAAATGCCCTAAGGTGAGAATTAACCAGGTAGATGATACCCCAAAAAATGTCCATTAAATTTTATAAGCTACAAGTAAATCTTGCTCTAGGTGTAAGATCCAATTTACAATAATTAGCATAGACAAATTAACTAGTGGATAGATAGACAATGAGTAAACTTCTCAGCCCAATATGTTAAACAACTATGACTTTATTATCAAGTGCTCATCTTCCACACATTTGGGATGTGAGAATATAACTAGTATTTGAATGTGTAACATCCAAGTTCAAGATTGCTAGTTTATAAAGAGAACTTAGTGAGAAAAGAGCCGGGTAAAAGTCATCTATATATAAACCTATTGGCTTCACATTTGAAAATTCTTATTCGGATACCCTAAAATCATAAATTAATTCATCAAGTTTCATTAGGTATATTCTCTGAAACATAATACTATCATTCAAGCCAAGTAATAGAAGACTCAAGAGTACTACCATTTCTATGGAAACTGTGTGTATTCTCTAAACCTTCCTCCTTGTTGATAAGTTGATGTTGGATATATGATTCATTGGTTATTTATTTATGTGAATGTTGTCATAGTTTGCTTCTGTTATTTTTTCCTGTTGATAGACAACTTTTTAAGCCTCTTGTTGACTGCAAAGCCCAATTTCTTGGCTAACACATACTTAAACAAAGCCAAATCAAAATTTGTCTGTTGGCAAATAATGCCAAAGGGAAAAAAAAAATCTCTAAATTCAGTGACAATCTATGCCCAAGCAAACTACAAAATTTTTATGTGCTTCATATCCACATAAATTCTACACCAATTAAGCTTCACACAAACCGTTTTTCTCAACCCATATTTAGGCAACTCTTACATTTATCAAACCTCCAGAGATGACACATCCCTAGCCACTATTTATTAGTATCTGACTTGAAAACCTAGAAAAATAGTGAATTTTAACACATCATCTACCAGAAAACAGTAGAACCATTCCACCTTACCTATTTGTAATTCTATGTGCTAAACATGAAATTCCAACATTAAAACAATTCCAGTCAGTTCTCACCATGAACCTTATTTCTAAAAGCATAATAACTATATTTTACCCATTTACATCATTTTTCCTAAAATCCTAGCTTACCCTACGTTTTTCTAGGGTAGGGTTGTGTTTTTCCCTTTTGCACTTTTTCCCCTCACTCATTTCCTGAGATTCCACTTTCCCTTACTCCCCAACATTACCCCCTACCCCCCTAAATTTTCTCAATTATTTAGGAAACCCCTAACCCATCATTCCACTTCATTTTCCAAAAATCTTTGAAGGCACATTTTCCAGAAATGACCTTTTTAGTCATCTTTTTTCCCAACAGATTGTGGCCAATAAGAGATGAATATTAAGAAACTAGAGGAGGTTTGTGTTCCTATGATTCCAAAGTACAATAACCTATTTCATATTTTACATAGGTATTACAGAATGAGAGATATATTCACATCTTCACAGCCTATTTTTATGACTGAGCAAAGTCCTCTTTTAGACATCTTTTTGCAGAAAATATTGTGAACAACTAGAGAAGAATTTTTGGAAACTTAGAGAGGTTTATCTAAAAAACTTTTGCATATAAAATAACCTCTCTCACTTTTTACACAGCTATCTTGGATTAAGATATTCAATCCCAGAGCCCATGAACTCAAATGGCAACAAATGCTTTGTTGTGGGCTTATTTTCATTATGAGAGTTCTGGCCTAGAAATTCTCTTTGATCCCATGGATTTTTGTTTTCATAATTTTTTGTGTTTCTAGTAAATCCAATTACCTTCTTTATGCACGTTATCACTGAGGGAAACTTTAAAAACTAATCAACTTGATGAATTCTAAAATCCTTGCATATCTCAATCCTAGGAATCACATGTTTGCTTTAAAATGAATGTCAATCTAATAAGCTAATCAACTATTGAATGCCTAGCTAATCAACTCATAAATTGTTATGGGTTCTAAATTATTATATCAACATCTTAGGTGTATGGTGTATAATTTAAATTTGTCTGGATGAAAAAATGAATTTCAAGATGAGTTAATTATGAAAACATCATGTCTTGTGGTTGTGAGAATCCCATATTCTCTTACCTGGGACTGTTTCTATTAACAGTTCAAATTTTGTGTCCTGATTTCTATTCTTGGCCAATGATATTGGGGATGTAGTTAAAATGAGATCGTTGTCACAAGAATCTAGGTATTCGGGTTTCTTCTCCTCTTCTCAACCACACTTTATATTATCCAAGTGATTTTATTAAGTGATATAATTACACTAATCAATGGTGCCAAGAAAAAAATAAATACCAATAGTGGAATATTTCATAACCTTTGACCCTCTCGAATATCT
>SNQJ01S0083939.1:12014-34731 GCA_010110895.2 Picea sitchensis
CAAACATTGAGAAGCCATTGCTTTCTACCCACCAGATTATAGTTGATATAAAAACCCACATTTTCATGTCTTCTAAGCGAGTGTAATTGTGGCATTTTCGTGTCTGCATTTGTTTGTTCTCGAATCGACTGTCATTTCGATGTCTTCGGAATGTAGAGTCTGGTTACGAACTGTTCTATTTCGCCTTATGGCCTCAAATGTTTTTTTGTGAAAGGATAGCTTTGTAAACCTTTATATTTTTATAAATATAAGTATAATTTTCTGTTCTGGAAAAAGAAAGCGAGTATAATTCCTATTTTATTTTATTTTAATTTTGAGCTGGAGAAGCCCAAGGTAAAGCATACAGTATTGATTTTTTATCATTAATATTCACTTGTTTACAATTTCGCTCATCTCTGTGTGCCCTGAAAGGTGGACCCTATTACTCTTGGAAGCACTGATGGCCTCTTTCAATCCCATTGCATTATTAACATTAGGAGGCTGTTTAAACTGTTTACTACCACCTTCCACAGGTGCCACAATTTCCTAACCAAGAACATATAGTCCGCTTGCCATTCCATCCTGATCATTGATTTCTCTGAAAATAATGTTTTTCTCCACTTTTGTTCATAACGATTCCAATACCAAATCATTATCAAACCCATGGAGCCAATAGTTCGCCCTCAAATTCGATCCTTAGCAGCCAAAAACAATAACATGTAATTTAAACATTTTAATATTCATAACAAAATAATGCAAGCACAATAACAAATTTAAAATTTTAATTTAATAATCTCAAAAATATTAAAGGGCTGTGTCAAGCAGTACAAGCACTCCAAAATTTTCATCAGAATGTTTTTCATATTAATGTTAATAAAATGCACAATCAAATCTAATTTTTCCAATTTGTACTTTCTCGACCCATAATATCGTGATTTTTTTCACGTCTTTACTTTTGAGAGTAGAAAATTCACTCTGTATATAAATCACTGCATATTTCTCCATTTCCATGATTTTTATTTAGCTATTAAAAAGCTAAAAGATAATTTGGGAAAACTAATAAGCGTCACACATAAGACTAAGAGCAAATACCTAATCATTAATTTAAAAGAAGGGAAATTATTCAGTACTTTTTATAAGATCACAAGTCAAATGAAGAGTGATTTATGAGGAATATGCCATTATACCCAATCATTAATTTAAAGGAAATTATTCAGTGCTTTTTATAACAACACAAGTCAAATGAAGAGTGATTTATGAGGAATATGCCATAAAAGGGCTTTTATAAGTCAAGTCATAAGTCAAATGAAGAGTGATTTATGAAGAATATGGCATTATAATAAGATAGTTAGCAATATCACATGGATAACATCCATAAACCAAAGTTGACCCATAAATTACATCACATGTTAGTATGTGAGAGAGGATGCCATAACATTAATCTAAGGATTTGTACTTTAGAATTTACACATATGCATGGATGGGCATGTGAAGCACAATTATACTAATATGCTTTGATTCCACATTGTTTAAACATATCCTACCTTTCTCGGGATTTAAACTTGTAACCTCTTAGGAAGAAACACATATTCTTAATCATTAAGCTTATTCATTATTTCATTCATTTACTTATTTTTATTGAAAAATAAAATATATTTATTTTCTTTTTTTATGCATTAAAATATTAACTACACTTGGAATATATATATATGATAATTGTAAAGTCATTCTTAAAACTGAAATGGGTATATAATTGACTCATCAACTCCATGTGATCTCTTCACCATCCACATTAAATATATGTTCACTGGTTTGTTCCTTGACATTTCACATCCACAAACTTGTTCCTCTTTCAGTAGTCACAATCTATACATGAACATGCATGTTGGGGATCCAAAAGCGAAATCTATAGGTCATGCATGTTAGGAATCCAAAAGCTAAATCTATAGCTCAACTTTTATAGGTTGCATACTTCCTTTATTATACTCATAAACTTCCCTTTTGGCACCTTAAAAAACATGCAAGGTTAAGTTGTGAATGCCATGAATGTTCTTGACATTACAATGTTAAGATTACATTATTTACAACACTTCCACTCAATCTAGTATGTACATTGATTCAATTGATATGTATCTTCATAATGTTTTAAGCCATCCTCTCAACACTAATATTTGTTTCTTGGTTGTTTTATGTTGATGCATCAACAATTATCTACCCATTTCACAAATTTGTAATTGAGCATTGTACATTTCCACTTGCTTACAGATAAAGTAATATTGCACTCCAATGTGTTTTTAGTTGAATGAAACTTCAAATTCTTTGTCATTTCAATGTAGTAAATTTGATTATCACATCTCAAGATATTCAAATTTGGAATGATTTATTTCGACATCTTTCAATACCTCTTTTACATTCCTTCTCTCAAAACTGATGTAATGGGTTGTTTATTTCTTTTGTTGTTTATGCAACATCAATAGTAGTTCTAGATTCTCTAGTCCATCCAACATCGGAAATGATAGTTCATGTTAGGGACCTAACCTCCCTAACCCCCCATGTAAGTAGAATAATATATGTTCCATGTAATAAAGACCGACATTATTTAATAATGCCTATTTAATAATGTGAACAAGTCTAATGTAAGAAGACCTATTAGAAGCTTCCACTTCTAGAAATATCTTCCTCTAGAATGTTCGTTAGAAGATACAATTAGTATAAATAAGAGGAGGCATGAGAAAGTCTTGTCTTGAGAATTATTGTAATAGAGCACTGCTCTCTTGGAGGTTTCCCCCTTGAAGAGGCAAGTGAACATTGTTGTCTATCAATAAAGGTATCATTTCTGGTGTTTTGGTAAACTACATTTTGTTGTTTCGCTGGTAATTGCTGCTATATTTTTGTTTTGTACTATTTATAATACATTTTGTACCTAACAAGTGGTATCAGAGCACTTTCCTCTGCAGAAATTGTGGGATTTTGTTTTCAGGGTAGAGATGTGTATTGTCAACGTCTTTAAAGCACAAAGATATGTTGTTCAACGGGTAAAAATGCGGCAGGGAAGACTACACACATGAAATACAAACAATTTCATAGGGTTACTTAGAAACAAATGTTTCACCTTGTTGGAAACATTTGTAATCCCTGTTGGTACCCTTCGAGTAGTACCGCATCAAACAAAATCTGTACACGACCATCACTCCCATGTACCGTTAGGTATATCGGGAGTCCCCTAGCTCTCATGAAACTAGATCTAGATCAGTCGATCGACCGCCTGACCACTATAGTGACACCCAAAACAACTCTCGGGAAGATACTCTCTAGTACCTGGGTAATTAGGCAGTATGACTAAGGGTACTGTCGAGCCTCCTTAGTTGGTGCATTGAGATATTGGGTCGATTACTATTGTTCGAATCTGCACGTATATCAGAGAGTTATAGCACATGACAAACCCTTTTCTATAGGAACCATGTAAACCCTAACCATTGGGAAATAAACAAAAAAAAGGAACAAATGAGGTCTATTGCCACACAACCTTGCCTTTTGCATTCTGGTTGCAAAATTCCTATCGAATTTTTTCTGTTAACAATTGAGGAACTTCATCATTGCAATATTCTTCAGGTCGAAGTCTAACTCGGAGTATAGTGGTCATGTTGACACCCTTATTCTGTACCTATCCTATTGGATTCTTCTCTTCTCCTTGATCATCATGGTACCTATCATTTTTAAGCCTTTTTTTTTCATGGACCTTGTTATCACTCTGTAATTTCCCTTGGTTGTGGGAGGGAAACCATGGAGGTAACCTGCAAAGTAACTTGAGGCTAGAAGCTAGTCCTTCCAACCCAGAGAGGGCTCTCTCTTTCAAATCAATCACTGAAAGGATTGATTTGGTTTTGACTCAAAGGCTAGATCTCTGATTTAAAGTAAATTTAAAGAGTTGGTGGCAAAGCAGAGGGCATGGATTCATGGAGTCAGAGATCAGTGATGATTTTATGGACACTTAGTGGACGGATAAAAACTATTCAGAGGTAAGATATAAAACACTCTTCTAGTCAATTAAGTTATTGTAGATGGAAGATAGCAGAAAAAACATCAATAACCAACCCAAGGCATCAAGTCTAGAGGAATCTTGAGGTGATTATAGCATAAAAACACAACAATGTTCAAATGTATGTACACAGCATCAATTCAGAGATGAATTATGATACAAATTTTCATTTAAACACCATAAAGTTCAGATTGGAATGAATCAAATGTAAACAGGAAGAAACATACATAGAAGGATCACATGCACAGAAGAGTATAGTCACATGAATCTCTGATAGCAATATCGGGTACTTCTGGTCCAAAATTCCATTAATCTCAAAAATGTTAACAATATGCAATCAAATAAACTTTATCATACAATTGCCAACCTCTAGTTCATGTGGATTCATAAAATATATACAATGTCCATTCTCAATCCTTCCAAATTCGAATTCAACTTCCTTCCTAAATCAAGCTGCAGTTACAAACTATTTTGGCAATAAAATTTGAACTGACTGCTAGAAAAGAGGAGTTGGTTTGCTGGAAAATAGGGGTCAAAGATGTCATCATATCTCCTGAATCATAATAGTTGTTACAAAACTGAGATGCTTTTTGTAAATAAACCTATTCTTGAGAAACCTCTTTCAGTTTTCGAAAATTCCTCTCTAGATTCTTGGAATATGCATCCAGAGATAATGACCTAAACAGGAAATCATTAAATATTTAAAATTGGAAAAATAGGTCGTAAAGATATGTTTGAATTTTTCAAACCATGATACATGTTGCAAATATGAGAAAGGTTTTTTTTATTGGGTTCGTTCTTAACAAAAGCCTCTTTGGGTTTTTCAAAAAATATCTCTAGATGTTCGTAAATAGATCTTGAAGTTGATTGCAAAAAAAATCATTTGCACAACATGCCTTGCAGACTTTGCGCAACAAATTTGCTGTGCAACAGAAACCTATAGGAAATTGTGCAGCAGGTTGCACATGGAAGCATTTCTTCTCACTTTTCCCACATGTTTTGGCTTTGAATAATAGATGAGTGGCCAATGGTTATTTTGGTCTCATGATGGTGATAAGGTACCTGAGAATCTCTTCCACCTCTTCAAAACATCACTTGTTTCTTAAAGCTTCAAAACCCTAATATATGTCAAATTGCAAAAATTAGCCCAAGTTACCTCTGACTGATAAACTTGCCTTTTGCTGATGCATTCTCAGGGACTATTGCATCATCGTCCAACTGATAAGAACCCCAATTCAAAATTGATGAGATAAAGTCCATCTTGCTACCCAAAATATAATTAAGATAGTTGCGCAGTGAGTTCGCTACGCAACAATAACTTTCCGAAAATGCGCAACGAACTTGGATGATGGATTTGTGAATTTCAAAAAGGAAAAATGATGTATCTGCAGGTTATAGTTGTAGAGAATACTTGAAAGACACATATATCTGTGACAATGTGGCTTAGTCATTGGGATAGGGCATCACCATGCAAATAGTCCAGGTTCAACCCTCTGTGGATGTAGAGACCTTGTGTGTGTGAGGGAAGGTGTTTTACCTCCTGGAGTTGGTTTCCCTCCATAAACAAAGGGGCTTAAAACACATCTGACAAGCCAAATTGGTTTAAGTTGACACTAATATGAAACTTTATCCTTTCTTCTTTCTCTTTTTGGAGGAAGGTTTCCACTGAGATAATTGTGTGAGACACTCATGTACTACAACCAAGTGGAATGGGTGAGCTCGATAGGGATTCCACCCCTTTGATTATTCAACAAATCAAGTGATTGTAGCCCACTATTATTGCTTCATTGCAACAAGATGGAACCTCTTAATGTGTTTCCGAAGATGATTCTAGAATGGGAAGGGGTAAATTCATGGCCTCTCGACGATGACTTGTTTAATGAAATTATGAAAACATCGGGGGGTTGAACATGTAGTTGGTGATCTTTCGTTGCAAGGTCCAAGCATCACCATCAACATTGAAGGTCTCTTGGAGGGTTTTCTACATGGAAAATGAAGAGTTTTGAATCCCCAAAACGAATTAAACCGCCTCTAGTGCCTATGATTACCTTGTTGTACCTCTTAACCAAATGTGCAACACTAGGAGGTTGTGCAATGATTTGTGTAGTGCTTAATCACTTGGTGATGTCACAAGACAAAAGGATATTTGATCACATGAGATGCTTGTACATGATATGACTTGACCACACATGACTTTGAATGACTCACATGACCCCTCGTCATAAATTTTTAATGACATGACAACCCATATCATTTTAAGACAAGTTGGACACAATTGAAAAGGTTTTTTATTTGAAATGACTCAAAACCTTATGATAAGACCCTATTTAACCATTTTTATTGAAATTGAGCCATAAAACTCGTATACTCACTAACTCACTCATACCTAAGAAACAATGCCATGGTCTCTATAAGGCCAAGGCATGACTTTGATCCTACAACACATCAGACTCAAACTCAGAGTCTATCAACCTATTTATAGGACACTAACACTGGCTCCAATGGGGATGGAATCCTCCCTGTGGGGTGCCAAAGAACACCGTAGACTAGTAGTCTGATCATTGGGTTGTTCCCAAACCACATTTGCAACCTGTTCAAACTTCTCTATGACCAAACCCACTGAAAATAAAAAGTGTAAAATACAACCCAAACTGAAAATAATGCACACTGCTGAAGGAAATGCTTGCCCAGTAAGCTTATTTGCACACCAATCCTCCTGCCCTAAGTTGTTGAGGCCAATCTCGATCATGTATAATGCCATTTCCAATGCAACCATGTAAGCGTTTTGTCCACTGACTCACCTCCTTGCATGCATTTCTTCAGAAGCGAAATCAATGATCCACTTGATGGAAACTCGAATAAAAGCTTACAAACAAAATAAATTTTCATAACATTTGACAAACTAGGCATAGTCACTGACTCCAAGAACACTGTAAAAGGATATTCAAGACAATGCAAACTGATGTCCAGACATTGCTCAATATTGTCACTCTGATGTGTGACCCCTCCAATTGCATTTTTTCCTTCATGCAAATCTAACTGATAGTTGTCATGAAAGGACTAAAAATATGCGTAAAACTGCTGCAATAAAACCTTTGCTTTCACAAAAGACATAGCTGGTTCTGACACTAACTCATCAACAAATTCATTTTCAAACTCAGGGTTATTCATTGGCTGCAAATTTCCACTGTTAAAACCCTCCATATAATCATCTACAGGATCATCAAGAACACAAATAAATTGTTGCTGATTTGTATTGTTGTCAGCTTGCTCTAGAAAGGTAATATCACTTTTCATCAACTCACACTCCTCAGTTTTAATGATGGTCTTAAAATTCGCCTTCAGGAATTTAAATGAAGCAAAGCACAAGGGCAGGGAATTACCTTTAACCAAGTCGTTATTTTCTTCATTTTCAATGTCATAACAAAAATGTAAGGACCTAATGCTTTCATCTGACTGCTGACAAGGAACATTTTCTGATGACAAACATACAACTAATTGCAAATCTGAACTGATGAAATTCTCCATATACAAAGCCACAAGATCAATTTCTGACAGAGAACATGCAATTGCTTGCTTTGGAAAGTCAACCTCATAATCATCATTGTACTCATCATACCTGGGAAAATCATCCACATCTGCAATGTCATCAATGAAGAACATGGGGACAACAACTTACTCTTCAACAAGCTAGTCTACACATTCACTTTCATGACATTCTTCGGTGAAAATTTCGAAAAAAAATCATAGTAAAATCAACTCTTTGTTCATGATGAAAGGGGTCAAAATTCAGATTAGCAGCAAAATATTTTGGGACAATAGCTTGTGGATCAGAAAACTGCTCATCATTCTCTGCAAGCACACCAACATTAAAAATTTCAAGGAAATTCATGATCTTATTAACCCTCTGGTCAAAATTCAAATCAACTGCTTTTTTTTCACGATCACTCTCATGTTCTTTGGCATCTAACTCCTTGTCCTCAATCTGATTTGGAATCTTTCCACAAGCTCGTAAATTGTCTTCAACCTCCTGAGCATCATTGAACATCTGTTGCAAGGTAGCATGCCTCCTTTTCATCAGAAGAAAATCCAAATCTGGATAAAAATTTGTTGCATAATTAAGCATGGAAGTAGTGACTTATTTAGGCATGTTGTAATAATAACTAGAAAACATCTTGTTGAACACAGAGACAATTTATTTCTTATGTCTTTTCATAGCGTAAAACTCTGCAACATACTAGTCCTAAGACTTTCTTTCACCCCATAATTTCAGAAAAGCATCCTTCAATTCATCCCATGAGATGATTGATTCAGGATGCATATGCATAAACTGTTCTTTGACATCTCCTTGCAATGAGTGAGAAAAGGCTCTCAAACAAACATCAACATGTGCAACTTCTAAAAGGTCAAGAAAATGCTCAAAACCCTGGATGTGCTTTTCAACTGAAATCTTGTCAAGTCCTCCATCAAACATATGTAGGTATTTATAGTGTTTTAGAGGAAAATCATGAAGAATAAGAGGCAATTTAAGACGTCTATATCTCCCTTGTGTCTTGGTAGATATAGGATTTGGCACAGGAGGAAATACATCAGATACATCAGTGTTGATCTTAGGGAGCTTACAAAATTGGTCATTTACATCATATGTTTCAAATGAAGGTTTTTGGTCAGGCTCAAAAGTGCAAGGAGAAGGATATGTGACTTTTAAAGAAGGATATTCAGGTGCAAATTTGTGGTCCTCATCAGAGTGAATATGGTCATCATTAAGATCTTGTTCAAGAAAAGTTATACATGAAGAAGATATATCTACAGTATTCAATAAAGGATATACAAATGCATATTTTTGGTCTTCATTTTAATGCGAAAATAACGGAAAATCCTTTTGATAAGCTCGGGAAAGGACAAGAAATAATTAACAATAAAGAATATTATATCTTGGAGAAAACTCAAGCTTGAGTACCTGACTTTCCCATACTATCCTTCCATTTTTCTGCTGGAAAGGCTTGTCCTCCAGTGGAGTCTCTGAATTTGGTTGCAACATTGATTAGAGTCGTCGGGTGAATTATGTACAACCTTTCTATATATGACTATTTTTCACCATCAGTACCTAGATCTGAACTTTGTCATTTATCCCATGGAAGATTTCACCTTCGTTCCCTGGAAACAACGCCAAAATTTTATGACTCTGTAATTTCTCTTGGCTGCGGGAGGGAAACCACAGAGGCAACCTACAAACCAACTTGAGGCTGGAAGCTAGCCCTTCCAACCAAGAGATGGCTCTCTCTTTCAAATCAATCACTGAAAGGATTGATTTGATTTTGACTCAAAGGCTAGATCTTTGATTTAAAGTAAATTTAAAGAGTTGGTGGCAGAGCAGATGGAAGGTCCATTGGGCATGGAATCATGGAGTCAGAGATCAATGATGATTTGATGGACACTTGGGGAATGGATAAAAAATATTCAAAGGAAAGATAGAAAAAAACTCTTCTAATTCAATTAAGTCGTTGTAGATGGAATATAGCAGAAAAAACATCAATAACCAACCCAAGGCATCAAATCTAGAGGAATCTTGAGGTGATTATAGCAGAAAAACACAACAATGTTCAAATGTATGTACATAGCATCAATTTAGAGATGAATTATGATACAAATTTTCATTTAAACAACATAAAGTTCAGATTGGAATGAATCAAATGTAAACAGGAAGACACATACATAGAAGGGACACATACATATAAGAGTACAATCTCATGAATCTATGAGAGAAATATAGAGTACTTCTGGTCCAAAATTCCATTAATCTAAAAAATGTTTACAATATGCAGTCAAATAAACTTTCTCATACACTCGCCAACCTCTAGTTCATGTGGATTCATAAAATATATACAATGTCCATTCTCAATCCTTCCAAATTCAAATTCAACTGCCTTCCTAAATCAACCTACAGTTACAAAATATTTTGGCAATAAAATCTGAACTGTCTGCTAGAAAAGAGGAGTTAGTTTGATGGAAAATAGGGGTCAAATATGTCATCATATCTCCTGAATCATAATATCTGTTATAAAATTGAGAGATATTTTTGTAGATGAACCCATTATTGAGAAAAACCTCTTTCATTTTTCAAAAATTCATCTCCATATCCTTGGGATCTGCATTAGAAGATAATGACCTAAACATGAAATCATTAAATATTTAAAACTGGAAAAATAGGCTGTAAAGATTTGTTGGAATCTTTCAAACCATGACATCTGTCTTTGGGTTTTTCAAAAAACCTTTGCAGTTGTTCAGAAAGTGATCTTGAAGTTGGCTGCAAAAACAGTCATTTGCGCAACATGCCCTGCAGACTTTGCGCAGCAAATTTGCTACACAACAGAAACCTACAGGAAATTGCGCAACATATTGCGTATCGAAGTATTTCTTCACACGTTTTCCACATGTTTTGGATTTGGCTAATAGATTATGAGTGACTGATGGTTATTTTGGTCTCATGATGGTGATAGGGTGCCTGAGAACCTTTTCCACCTCTTCAAAACATGACTTGTTTCTTAAATATTCAAAACCCTAATATATACCAAACTACAAAAATTAGCCCCAGTTACCTATGACTGATAAACCTACATTTTTCTGATGCATTCTTAGGGACTATTGCATCATCAACCAACTAATCAGAACCCCAATTCAAAAGTGATGCGATAAATTACATCTTGCTACCAAAAATATAATTAAGACAGTTGCACAACGAGTTCAATGCGCAACAATAACCTTTAGAAAATGCGCAATGAACTTGGATGATGAATTTGTGAATTACAAAAAAGAAAAATGATGTATGGCGGGTTTTCTGCATGGAAAATGAAGAGTTTTGAATCCCCAAAACGAATTAAACCGCCTATAGTGCCCATGATTACCTTGTTGTACCTCTTAACCAAACTCACAACACTAGGAGGTTGTGCAATGCTTAATCACTTGGTGATGTCACAAGCCAAAAGGAGATTGTTCACATGAGATGCTTGTACATGATATGATTTGACCACACATGACTTTGAATGACTGACATGACCCCTGATCATAACTTTTTAATGAAATGACAACCCATATCATTTTAAGACAAGTTAGACACAAATGACAAGGTTTTTTATTTGACATGACTCAAAACCTTATGATAAGACCCTATTTAACCTTTTTTATTGAAATTGAGCCATAAAACTCATATAATCACTAACTCACTCATACCTAAGAAATAATGCCATGGTCTTTATAAGGCCAAGGCATGAATTTGATCCTACAACACATCAGATTCAAACTCAGACTCTATCAACCTGTTTATAGGACACTAACTGACTTGACCCTCTTCCCGACACCCTTATTTGCAACCTATCCCATTGGATTCACCTTTTTCACCTCGATTGCTATGGTACTTATCACTTATAAGACTTTTTTTGTGGTCCCACCCACCCTTTTCGACATTCATATTTGACACATATCCCATTGGCTTTCCCTTATCACCCTAATTGTGGTGATATATATCACCTATCCAACTTTTTTCAATGGACCCACTACCCATTCCAGGTGCCCCAACTTTCCACATGGCCACCACTCAGACCCAAGAACTGCAGGCCGAAATCAACAAGAAGAGGTTGAAATCAACAAGAACAAGGCCTAGTTTGATCGATTTGAGGAACAAGTCCAGACTCAATTTTCCAAAGTTGATGGTCGATTTAACCAATTAGAAGACAAATTTGAAAACAAATTTGACACCCTCAATGCCACTATCACCTAGTTTCTTCCCTAAACATCCCTCCCAAATAGATGGTGTTGACTACTCCCATACTATGGCCTTTCATTCCAACCCCTTTCATTGTGACCCCCGTATTCCTCGACTTGCAGTCAATAAATTTGATGGCCCTGATCCCACATGATGGGTCACCCAAATGGAGCATTATTTTTCTTTGCACGACATTAATGACGAGTTAGCCAAAATTTATTATGTTGTTCTCTATCTAGATCTTGAACGCTGGCAATGGTGGAAATAGCGTAAAAATGCATGCCATGTGTATGTTTCTTGGACCTAATTTGCTGTAGAGATTTATGAACACTTTGACACAGACACCCACTATTTAGGTCATTTGACCAAGTTGCAATAATCTGGCATGATGGAAGACTTTATAACTGCTTTTGAGCACTTGTCTTTTAGAAAGGAGGGCATAACATATGCCTTCTTCAGGGAATGTTTTATTAGTGGCCTAAACGACGAAATCGTCACCTAGGTCCTCATGGCTCGCCCCCAGACTTGGTTGGAAGCTACTAAATGTGCCAAAGAAGCACAACAAGTTGTCATTTCCTAGAACATAAAACCCTCTTTTCTTCCCTGCCCTCGACCTACCAATCTTGCCCCTCATGCCACCCCTCTCAAGATCTAGAAATTAACTCGAACATAAATGGATAAACACCAACTCAAGGGTCTTTTATATAATTGCGATGACAAATATTTTCCCGGGAACAAGTGTAAGGAAGAAAAGATTTTTATGGAAATTTCTGAGGATGTTGATGATGAGGAGGTTGAAGCTTCCCTCGTGGAAGAGCTACATGCAACAGATGATACTACTTCACCCGCTGATCCACCATAAGTTGAACTGTTGATTTCACTGCATGCCCTCACTGGCTTATCTACTCCCCAGACCCTCAAGCTCATTGGCTACATTAAGCATAGGAAAGTCACAATCCTTGTTCACAGTGGAAACACCCATCTTTTATTCATCGTCGCATTTACCAAGAAATCAATTTCTATATCCATTCCATCAACAATTTTCAAATCATGATTGCTAATGGCGGCTCCATGAAATGTGGTGGGCGTTGTGAAAATGTGCGCCTACAAATTGGTCAGTACCACCTACAATATCATATGTTTTCTATTAACATGGGTGGTTGTGACATTGTCCTCGGTGTTGAATGGTTATGCACTATGGGCCCCATCCTCATGAATTTTAAGTAATTAACCATGCAATTCCAACATGAGGGACAACAATATCAGTTCCAAGGAATCACAACATGCTCCTCGGAGATCATCAGTTCCCATCGAATGGAAAATCTCCTAAAAAAAGGTCATTCTGGAATTATTGCCCAACTCCATTCCATTCAAGCAGTTGAGACACCCTATGTGCATCCCGACCAACAATCTATCCTCTCCCAACACCAATTCATTTTTACCGCTCCCCATGGACTTCTGCCTTCCCGTGGTGTTCATGATCATTCCATTCCTCTAGTCCTGGGCAACCTTCCTCCCAATGTTCGCCCTTATCATCATCCCTTTGCCAAAAATAATGATATTGAGAAAATTGTTCAAGAATTGCTCGAAGCGGGTGTTATTCATCCTAGTACTAGCCCCTATTCTTCTCATGTGGTAATGGTAATCAAGAAAGAAGGAACTTGGCGCATGTGTCCAAAATTTTGCGCCCTCAACAAACTCACCATCAAAGAAAAATTTCTCATTCCTGGAATTGATGACTTATTGGATGAATTGAGCAGTGCTCAATACTTACTAAACTTTATCTTCATTCTGGATACCACTAGATACATATGAAAGAGAAATACATTCCCAATACTGCATTTATAACTCATTAGGGTCACTATGATTTCTTTGTCATGGCCTTTGGCCTATGTACTTCTCCCTCCACTTTCCAAAGTATCATGAATCATGTCTTCTGTCCTTTCCTCCGTCATTTTGTCTTAATTTTCTTTGATGATATTTTTCATCTATAGTAAAACTTGGAAATCCCATCTCTCCCATGTGGATCAAGTTCTCCATCTCCTCTCTCAACACAAACTTTTCCTCAAACAATCTAAATGTTCCTTTGAAGCCTCATAATTAGAGTACCCAGGTCATATTGTTGGTAAGGAAGGCGTACATGTGGATCCTAAGAAAATTGAATCTATGAAGGATTGACCTCACCCTAAAACTCTTTAGAGCTTGCATGGTTGTCTAGGTTTAACAGGCTATTATCGCAAGTTTGTTCAAAATTATGGAAAAATTTCAGCACCTCTAATTGCTCTCCTCAAAAAAAATTCTTTCACTTGGACTCTAGCCATTGATAAATCCTTCCACACCTTGAAAGAGACCATGTGCACAACTCTTTGTTTGGCACTTCCCGACTTCACCAAGACTTTTGTCCTCAAATGTTATGCTTTAGGGAAAGGAATTGGAGAAGTCCTCATGCAAGATGGTAGGTCTTTGTCTTTCACTTGCAAACAACTTTCGAAGAGACATTTGGGCCAATCAATCTATGAAAAATAAATGTTGGCTATTCTTCATGTCGTGTATATATGGCATCCTTATCTATTGGGGAAACACTTCCAAATTAAAATTGATCATCATAGCTTCAAGTATTTTTTGGAATAGTGAATTTCATTTTCGGAGCAACAAAAATGGGTGACCATGCTATTTGGAGATAATTATGAGATCATTTATAAGAAGGGAAAAGAGAATGTGGTTTCTGACGCTCTTTCCAGGAAGTATGAAGAAGAAGGGTCCCTATTTTCCCTCTCCTTCATTGTACCATATTGGCTCCAAGTTGTTCGCCATGAATGGCTGCAAAACCCCAAAATTTATCACCTAATCCAATAGTTGTAACACCATTCTCAAGATTCTACAGGGTACTCTTTGCACAATGAAGAGCTTCGCTACAAAGGCCATATGTATTTAAGAAAACAATCAAAAATTAAATCCACGGTGCTTTCTGAGGTTCATGCTTCACCCATAGTTGGGCATTCCAAGTTTACCAAAACCTATGAACGGGTCAAACATTATTTTTTCCGGGATCATATGAAACATGACGTCCACACCTTTGTGGCTAAATGTGATATCTGTCTATGCAATAAGGAAGAAACAATCAAAGCCTTAGACACACTCCAACCTCTTTCGATCCCCCCTACTATTGGGAGGGATATTTATATGGATTTCATTGTTGGCCTACCTAAATTGGGCAATACGTCAGTCATCATGGTGGTAGTAGATCATCTCTCCAAATATGATAATTTATGCGCTCTTCAACACCCGCTCACTCCATCCACAATGGATCAAATTTTTATGGATAATATATTCAAACTTCATGGCATGCCTCATTCTATTGTCTCTGACCGAGATCCAACTTTCACCAATAATTTTTTGCAAGAATTGTTCAGGCTCCAGGGAACCCAATTGCATCTCAACACCACCTATCATCCCCAAACTGATGGTCAATCTAAAGTTGTCAACAAGTGTTTATAAATATATTTTTGGTGTTTCACATCCGACATGAAAAATCATTGGGCTTAGTGGTTACCCCTAGCTGAATGGTGGTACAACACATCTTACCATATTGTTACTCACGTGACTCATTTTAAATCAGTCTATGGGAAAAATACACCATCGTTTCTCTCATACATGTCAGGTGTCTCCAAGGTTTAGGAGGTTGACAACAATATTACAGTCCAAGTGGCCATTCTCCGTACCCTCAAAGAAAATTTGGTCATGGATTAGAACCACATGAAGCAACAAGCATATTAGGGTTGTTCCAAACACCAATTTGTTGAAAGGGACTAGGTGTTTCTCCATCTACAACCTTATAAGAAGACTTCACTCAAAGTTGAACATTGTTAGAAACTTGCTCCCAAATTTGATGGTCCTTATACAATTATCAAGCGAGTAAGTCCCATGGCCTACCAATTAGCTATGCCTAATCATTCTAGGCTCCATCATGTTTTTCATGTCTCATGCTTAAAGAAAGTGATTGGAACTAAGTGCCAAACTCAAACCAGTCTCCCTGAGTTGGATGAAGAAGGTTCCATTTGGTTGTAACTACAAGCAGTCTTGGACCAATGAGAGAATCATCTCTGTCAGGGAGCCATCAAGGAAGTGCTAGTTCAGTGGAAATATACAACTCCAAAAGATGCCACCTCGGAGTCTACCACCATTCTGCAACAATTTCCTCATCTCAAGCCTTAAGGACAAGGTTGTTCTTCAAGGGGGAGGGCATGTTAGGGACCTAACCTTCCTAACCCATCACGTAGGTAGAATAATATATTTTCCATGTAATAAAGGATGACATTAGTTAATAAGGCCTATTTAATAATGTGAACAAGTCCAATATAAGAATACCTAATAGAAGCTTCTGCTTCTAGAAAGATCTTCCTCTAGAATGTTCCTTAGAAGATAGAATTAGTATAAATAAGAGTAGGAGGCACGAGAAAGTATTGTCTTGAGAATTGTTTTAATAAAGAATTTCTCTTCTAGAGGTTTCCCCCTCAAAGAGGCAAGTGAACATTGTTCTCTATCAATAAAGGTATCATTTCTGGTGTTTTGGTTCTCTACATTTTTTTGTTCCACTGGTAATTGTTGCTATATTTATGTTTTCTACTAGTTATAATACATCTGGTACCTAACAATTCATTACTTAGTTTGATATATAAATATAGATGCCATTATGTAACCTCCAATAACAAATCCAGATGCTTGTTCTAAAGCACACTCAACCAATTATGACACATTTTTTTTGTTTCTTCACCTATAAGATCATACTATCAACGAACTTAAATAGTAATTCAATGCTAAGATATAATTATCTATATCTCCTTCTCGATATTCATCCAATACTTATACGGTACAAGGCATTATTCCTTTGGGATACTTGAAAATACTCTCGACCGTTCCTTTCATAGTAATGAGTAGATTTTATATTAGAAAAAATTGTAACTGAATCAGACATCATTGCGATACAAATTAAGGAGCTTGACCTTGGCCTACTATCCAAAATATACTATTTAATAACCAAATAACCCCTATTCTTGACCTTCCAATTCCATCCTTTATGGGCCTGGAAAGTACACTGCATTACATATTGAAATAGTAAAATATTATTGGAAAAAATACCAAATTAAAAAATAAACTAGAAATTATTTCCTTGAAGGGCTTTAGCTATCATGCCCATTTAAGTCTACAAGAAACATCCTTAGAGCGGATCTCCACTTCCAAATTAGCTACAAGGATTACTTCACCTGTGGAATCCACCAGTTCTCGATTTGGTGACTATAGGATGTCCAAATCCACCTCATTGGCCAAACACAAAATGTAGAGGGAGGAGTCCCCAGAGGACCTAGAATATAGTGGAGGAGGAGATGATACAATTTTCTGGGGGAGTTTAAGGTGGGTCAATATCTATCTAAATAGTGACTACATACAAACCAATTAGGATGCTAGCTCTATATATTCCATAAAATGAACTTGCATGAATTCCTTGACCTCCTCATCCTCCCACTCCCTAAGTTCCATAATACAATTTGTAGTATCAACTGCAAACTGATCCCTACCCTAATTTTCTACCTTAAGATTCTTATCCAATTATTCTTGTCAATGACTCTAGTGAATGGTGGAGTTCATGAAATTTCATTTTGCTTCTACTACCTCATGTTTAACATTTAACCCCTCTTTGAACCCCCTCTATCTCACACAAGACACACCATTTATGTTTGCAATGACAATGTTCCATTGTCGTCTATGTTCAAGAGTCTAGATATATAGAGCCTTCCACAGTGAAAGGACCTCACCTATGTCTAATTATTGTTTGTAGTTTGAGTCAAGAGTATAGATAACGAGAATAACATTGAACTAGAATAGATAGCCATTACCCAAAAGTAGTGTGCATAACATAACTCTCCCATTGTATTGAACATAATTTTGCATGGAAGGAGGAAATGAATGTGTTATATTGAATGATGGATATTTAACTCACCATACATTCTCCACTGGATGATGTCACATGTGTTGGTAGATGAAATAATCACCTTGATTCATTAACAATTCATTAAATGGGTAGGAAGTATATATCCCCTCCATTTGATTTATAGAACCCTTCAATCATCCTAGCTCCTAGGTTTCCCCACACATTGGCCTCCATGTTTAACTTTTGAAAAATGTGGAAAAAATCAATCTTCTCAAAGTCTTGAGTCATATTGATGATCCTTTGAGTAAGCCTAAAGAGTTTGAAATTTTGAATAGGAATTTGATGGAACAATGATCATAGAGTTACCATTGAATCCCTGATCATTGTCACTTGTCATTCTCTTTTCACATTTAGAGTAACTAAACCTAGATAGAATGTTATTAATCCACCTCATTGTTAGTTTTGATTCCTAAGCCCCAAGCATACTCCATTCCATTTTTTCCTTTGTGATAAAATATGACACTACCCTTCCCCCAACTTGCAACCCCTAGATTTCCTTTTTGATGTTCCATCAAATACTAGGACATACTACTTTCCAAATGCTAGTGAAAACAAAACTTCTAGAATTAAATGAAGAAGGGAAGCTGATTCTTGAACTATAAAAAGTTATTTATTGGAATTCTCTCTCTCTTCAGAATATAACCATTATGGAGTACCTAATCAAGTGGAAGAATATTCCTCTAGAAGAAGCTACATGGGAAATTGAGCAATTCATGAAGAAATGCCCTCAATTACAAGCTTTGAGGGAAAATATTTTTTAAAGAGGAGGGTGGTGGTGGTGGATATGTTAAGGTCTTAACCCTCATTCATTATTAGTATGTTAGTTATGGTTAGGTTGGCTTAATGATAGGTCATATCATGCTCATTATATAGCTTAAGTTGCAACAATGTAGTTATTTACGGAGCCAGTTGCAATAATTCGAATTGCCTCATGTAAATAACCTCTCTATATATCTTGAGTTGCAACAATAATTAGTTCGGTCATTATATTGCTGCAAAAATGAGACCCGTTATCCATAACAATAGTTTTGGGCACCCCAAACCTACCTATGACATGATTGAATATGAATAGATCCATTGTGGTGCCATCATTGGAATACGTAGGAATAACTTTGACCCACTTGGTGAAGTATTCAATGGCCACAATGATGTAACCATGGACATTAGCCAAGGCAGAATTACAAGTCATGAAATAAATCCCCCACTTTGCGAAGGGTCCAACGACGACCATAGGGTGTAATGGAGTAGGATGTGCATGCAATTTCCAAGTGAAAACCTGACAAGGGTGACACTTTTGGACCACATCATACAAACTTTGAAGATCATAGGCCAAAAGTATCATGTGAACAATATCTTCTAGTGGGTTGTGGCAAGACCAGAGAAACGATCGTTGCATGCTCTAACATCCATGGGTTAGTTGTGCATTTGGATTCACAGTTAGTGGTATCATAATTAAACAATGTTTATCTGGTTAGAAATCCTATGCTACTTCGGAATTTTTCAAGGGTACATCTTCTTGAGAGACCATTTGATTACATTGTTTATAATCATGTTCCAAGAAGTTCAAACACATTGGATGACTTGTTATCTAGTTATGTGCTAGATTGACATTTGACAAACTAATTAAGCATTAACACAAGCATGCATGTACATAAAAACATGTTTTTCCAATCACAACATTTGAAACCATAAGTAAGATCCAAACCATATATATATATATATAAGCAAGTACATCATGTCTAAAATATGTAGTGTACAAAATTGGGCTACCATGGCCCATAATGATATAGGGTCTATATATCTAAGAGACTAGATCGATACATCTATTGTGGTACCGAAAAATGGAGACTGACATCTAGTCATCCCAAGGCACATGCATCTCACAATAGCAGACAATTACTGTTGGGTTGCTATATTATTTGCAATGAAAGAAAAATCAATCGACTGGCTAGTCGTGGTGGATCGACTGGATGATAAATCGACTGATGAGTCAAGTTGAGTCGATGGGAAAGTTGAGGTTGAAGTGATCGATCAGAAAGTTGAAGGTCAAAATGGTCGACCGAGAAGGTTGAAAGGTCAACTAATAGGAGGTCGAGTGGAAACTGACTGAAGACCGAATGGAGGTCAACTAGGTAATCGAATGGTAGTCAACTGTAACAGAATCTTGATATTCACATGATTGAAACCAATCATTTGTGTGGATATGTAACCTTTTTGGGTGTCGTGATTTAAGGTTTTTCATGCCATAAAGCCTATAAATAAGGCATGTTGTAATTGTAATAAGTTGATGTTCATGTTAATCTTTAGAAGAATCGTGAAGGTCATGTAGATGCAAGTTGAATTGGCTGCAGGGTTGTTCTTGTGTAAAACAAGAGAGTAGGATAACAATTATGTCTTAGGTGTAGACCAAGATTAGTCATGTAATTCTTTATTCTATGAATGAAAAAGACAACAATAGAGCAAGATTCTCAAGGAATGTTGGTTTTCCAGGTTAAGGGTTTTTAGGGTAAAATCTTTGTGTATTGTGTGTGTTTGTAAAATCCATGGTAAATAAGATGTTTCTTTGGAAAAAACTGTATCTTGTAAGGATGAATGATAAGAGCTTAGTAATAGATCACATGAATGCATTCAATACTATAATAATTCAGTTATTGTCTATGGATATTAAAATCGCTAAGGAGGAGAAATGTATTAGGTTGTTGTGTTCTTTGACAAACTCTTGGGATAGCTTAGTTGTGGATATAAGGATTAATTCAACCACATTAATGCTTGAATATGTGGTTGCGTCTYCATTGTCAAAAGAAATGAGATGGAAGAACATTGAAGGATCAACCAAGGATGCCTTGATGGTGAGAGGTTGATCGGTCGACAGAGAAGGGAAAATTCTTCGATAGAAAGTCTAAGTTGAAGGGTAGATATAAATCCCTAGTCCAGCCAACAAGAAGATGTTGGAAATGTGGTAAAGTTGGGCATTACAAGAGAGACTGTAAATTGAAAGCGACTGAAATCAATCCAATATCCTACGAGAAGCAATCGAATGAGAGAAAGACTACTCTGGATAAAGGAGGTGATGTGTACCTGATGTCGACCAATACACAGTCAAATCATGTTGTTTGGTTGATCGACTCAGACAAATGATTTTATATGACACTCCACAGAGAATGGTTCTGTCAATATGAGAAATATGAAAGGGGAGATGTATTCTTGGGGGATGATTCGACAACCAAAATTGTTGGACGGGGAAGAGGTTGATTGATACTACAAGATGGGAGGAGAAAGACCCTTCAAAAGTGCTACATATTCTGGGTTTGGAAAAAAATATGACATCTGTTAGAAAAATGAGTGATGTAGGTGTGCACACTTTATTTCAAATGGATACGTGCAAAATGGTTAKCAAAGCGATGGTCTTAATGAAAACAGTGTGGATTGGAACTCTATACAAGTTGTTAGGGAATGCCAACTCAACTAGATGCAACAACATTGTTGTTCCTAAATTTGACTCAACTCGACTCAAATCGGGCTAAGTTGATACAAACCTACTCTACCTTTCTTTGTCAAGTCACTCGACCATGTTATGGCACCAAATGATACAAATTTTTGTCCTAAATGTTTTTAATCCAAACATTTTACACTGCTTTCTGCATAGGCTAACCTTCCCTTTGAATATTACACTTTTCACTGACTTTTATGTGCAAAGCTTCAACAATTTCATGGCTCTCCTTTATATCTGCACACATTTACTTGCCTACAATAGACATTCAAACCGAAGATTTAGTTATTTTATCATTTCACTTATTTTCTTGTTGCATATGCTAAACATAATTACCAACTTAACGAGAACTCTACAGAGTTCTCATGTTTTGGGGGGTCAAGTTTTTTACCCCGTTTTTAAAAATGGTGCTACCGGTAGCACCCCCCTTCATTTTTAGGTGGTTTTTTGATCTTTTAAATTTTCCTATACATAAGGTTTTCACTTTTTTTTTTTTNTTTTTTTTTTTTAAATGCTTGTTTTTCCTTTATTTTCAAATTGTTCAATTTTTTTTGTTCTTTCTCAATGATGTTTTTTCATCTATTTTCAAACTTTTCTATTTTTTTTATTCAATGGTGTTTTTAATTATATTTCCATGCTTCATCCAATGTTAAAAATGTTGTACACCATTTATTTTTTTTAAATTAAGTTTTTTCATATAATTATGTGTCCTTAATTAAGTTATGGTTCCATACTTTTTACATATAGTGAAAAATATCATTTTTAACACGGTTTTTTACCTTTACTTCAATAGATAGAAAAAATTGTAGTTAAATAACACTATTTTTAAATATTTAGCAAAACAATATAATTCAGTTTTTTTGGATCAATTAAAAACTCAAAAAAACAAGAAAGAAAAAAAAAAACATTTTAAAAACAAATTTATATTAAAAAAACCATTGAAGAAAAACCTAAAAAACTAAAGAGGAAAAGATAACCATATATATATATGGAAAGGGTGCCCACGGGACCTGGGCCAGGCCCACGGGGGGGCTGACACAATGTCGGACATCACACTAGGCCCCTGGGGCCTGACACGATGTCGGACATCACACTAGCCCCCCGGGGCCTGACCCAGGTCCTCTGGGCACGTTATATATAACATATGTTTTTTTTTTTATTTGTAAAAGAAATTTATTGTTTTAATTTTATTTTCAAAAATTAATTTAAAATAATTTTTTAGCTTAGGCAATATTCGTATTTTTATCAAATATTTTTTTATTTTAGATGTATTTTTTTAATATTTTATTGAATTTTATTTCTGTTTTTAGATTTTTTAGTTTTTTTTCTCATTTTTTTTTTATTTTTTTAAAGTTTGAAGGAATTTTTTGTTCTTCTTTTTAACCAAAAAAAATATTTATTTTTTAAATGATTTTTTAATTTTTTAATATTTAGTTTTAATTTTAATTTTTTTTTTTT
>SNQJ01S0083939.1:34741-45309 GCA_010110895.2 Picea sitchensis
GTTTTCCAAACTTTGATCTATGTTAGGAGTTCAAGAAGTTGTCATTAAGGGGGGATAGGCTCTAATGCATCCTTCCTTCTCCTATTGTGTCACTATTGTAAATCCTTCAATCCTATCCCAAGTTGTTCTTAAGGGGGAATGTTAGGATATTTAGACATTTAGGAGTTAGTTAAGATCTACTTAGTCTAATGTGTCGTTAGGTAAAAGTGTGTTTCTTTACTATGCATTAGTATGCATTTGTAGTTAGGAAATCTGACGATCACGATATGTTCCCGACATAGAGTGATCTGACGGTTCATATTCTCCTAGATCTTAATGACCATTGATCTATGGCTTAACACCCGATTGGTCCATGATCTCTATTTAAAGAGCATGGAGGGTCATTTGCCGATGATCTATTGTGAGAAACTCTCTTGTAAAATATCTCTGTAATATTTTTCTTTTGCATTAATAAACTGCTCCAAGTGGTTGCGTTGGATGGGGTTGTGGATATTTCCCCGTAGGGGTTTTACCACGTGAAAACATCGATGTGTTGATATTTAATCTGGTTATGTGAGTGGTTATTGAAGGTGTTCATCCTATGTTGGAATACATGTGTTGTCGAACAAAATGCCAAATCAATGTGCCACGTGGTTGATCCAGATTATTTTCGGCACGAAATGAGAGTGGAGATATAACACATAAATATTCAGAGATATTGCAAGAGAAACAACAATATAATAGAGATATATCGGAAATATAACACGAGTCACAGATATACAGTAATACACGATTTCTATTAATGAAATAAATGTACAAAGACTGTAAAAATACAGAGTGAAAGATTTGATAGAATGGTGCCAGCTTATCTCTGAGAAGAGATGTGACAGCTACTCACATTCACAAGAAGATGATTACAATGAGGCTCTGAAGGCCTTTTTACAATAAACAGGAATGCCAAAAACCCTAGACATCCAAAAACCTAACCCTAGGAGATGAAGCACCAAAAGTCACGTGGGCCCCGTTTGGGTACGTTAGTCCATCAACTTCCCGGGGTCATAACTTTTTCATACGATCTTCGTTTTAGGCGCATGATAGCGTTTGGAAAGGTATCGTCGAGGAGATTCATTTTGGAGGCAATATCGAGGGAACTTCCATATTACTCCTCGTTTTCCCAAAAACGTCGTTTAGGGCCTCAAAATGGCCCGGGAAGTTAAAAACTCCTAAAAATAGTAAATTACCAAAATTGCAAGAACACTATTTTGAGCCAGTTGGAAAATGGGCGGCCACCGATATCCACCTAGATCAGTGGTAGCCTGTCATGTTGCCACGTGTCATGTTGACATCACCTTGTACAGATGATGATGACATCATTTGTATGGATGATGATGACGTCAGATGTACATATTATGACATAAGCATTGACTTTTGACTCGGTTGACTGTAACATTAACTGTCCATATCTTCTTCGTTCTGACTCCGTTTGAGGTGTCGTTTGCGCCATTGGAAAGCTTGCGAAAAGATCTTTGAATTGGCATTGTTTTTGCAGATATTCGAGGACTTAGAATTTTGGCCTTTTCAGATCCTCCTCGATCACTATAGGTACAATTACTACCATTGACAATAAGATCCTCAAATTAAAATAAAGAAAAGAAACCTAAACACTAATCAAATCCATAATTGGAGAAGAAAATCCAACTAGGGATACCAATGCATAATTGTATATTGTGCTCATGAAGATGGAGATACTAATAAATACCAATCCATAATTTTGTTTTGTCCCATGAATATGGAGATACCTAAATAGATAAAATATTGAAACAAGAGTCAAAATTTCCACAAAATAGTGCCATCCCATGGATGAATGTAACCAATGCAAGCTAAGCAACTACAACCACCTCCAACATGGATCCCATGATTATCAATTGCATGCAGTTTATGGTTGAAATACATTATGAACCATTAAAAGGCTTCATGGATGGTGGGATCTCAATGTTTTATTTATGGGGGACTCACAATGATCTAGATTGTTGACAAAATTGTTAAAAAAAAAAGCACCAAATCCATAATGTGGACGTTGAAAAAATTTCTTACAAAACTCAGAACATGTCATTTGAAACCCATCATAGGTGGAAAGTCATCACAAATTAGCTTCAAAAGGTCACTTTATTAGCTTCTCTAATGTAATAGTGGATAAAATCTGGTGATTGAATCATGGTTACAAATGTTGCATTTTTCCTTTGGATTAAAATATGTTATAGGATTTATGGTTCAACAAGTAGCAATGCAAGTGTCTATGAAGTTTTTTTTAAATAAAATCTAATAAAATTGTATTAAAGATCTATTGAATGATTTACATTTAAATTTCTAATGAGTATTCATTGTAATAGTTGAATCAATATTAAGCCTAAGGAACAACATGCTTATAAGGACTAAAATGTTCTCATTGATTCATAAACTACTACACTATAGGTGTAATTTTGCTCCAAGGATTTTCTTCTTGTTTTTCTTGTGTCACTATACTCATCATTATTGGACATTAATCACAACATTGACACATTTTCATAATGTAGGGAAATATTCACTTTAGTACACACACATATTCTTACAACGTCTTGAGTTTAGGTAGATTTCAAGGTGCTCTTGAATTTCAAAATCTTAGGAACATTATTTCAATCCACTTATGATACTACAATATCATGCTAGTGTAGATTAGGTGTTTTTTTAGGGGTCGTGATTTGTTCTCTCAATAATGACATTCCTTTGAATTTCATCCTATAAATCTTGAAATTAACTAAGGTTTAATTTCATTTCCACCTCCTTTTCTAGTCTTTGAGTTTCACCAATGCAATCTTAAGAAGATGGCAAGTTCAATTACATTAAAAGGTATCGAACATTTTTTATATCATATATAAACTATATATATAGTTTATATATCATATATAAACTATATTATATAGTTTATATATCATTTTTTGAGACTTCTTTTCCATCCACTTTGAAATAAAATATGCTCACTCCACACACAAAATGCAAATTATTTCTTTTTTTTTAATTTTCCAAAGGGAAATTAACAACTATAAGTCATGGTCTCCACTAATTTGTGGGTTCAACTACTATTGCCATCTCTATAGCCCTCACAAGCCTTAGTTAGAATCAACACTAGGAGGTGGATAAATGAAACTTCATGATAGTTGAACCGGGGTCTCCAATTGGCAAGCACTTACCCAGACCATTTGATGAATTTCTCTACTCTCATGGACTACAAATTATTCAAATATTGCTAGTTATAGCATCTACGTAGAAAATGAACACTTTGGATTACCTTACAATTTTGTTGGCTTTGGAATTTTGGTTTTTGGTCTTTACATTTATAGTTGTGGACCTCATAGAATTTTTCCCAACAAAAGATCAATTATGAGGAAGAAACTCACCAAATTTTGGTGTAGGCCTCCCAAGCCATGGTGAGATCATGGGTTCCTAATAACATGGAGTTATAATTAAACCCCACATGTAATAAGGTAAAAAAAAAATCTATAGCAAGTTTGGAGAACTTAATTCTTTAGGCTTAGGATTTATGACATCATCTCAAACATCATTTGTACGATATAAAATGGAAATAGATAATGTATATTGAACGTCATCTAAATTAATGTTCCTTGTCAAGACATTTCAAAGAGATTATGTGTATGAAGGTGGTTAGTCAGTGTGAAAGTTTAAAAGAACATTGATTACATAAAAAAATTATGACAATAAATTCTTTAAGCATATCATTGAGGATTTGAAAGGGACGTGAAATGAAATGTTGAAACAATACTCCATAAACCAAATATTTTATGGTGGGCTTCCATTGAACAAGTATAATTAAGTGGTCAATAGTAACTTGAAATTAGTGGAGATTATAACAAGGGTTGCATGGCAACGCAGTCCCTGCCGAGTGGGAAATATATGTTGAACAATGAGACTTAATATAATTAAATGCATCCCTGAATCAGGTGCTACCTAGCTAGCGTCAGCAGACACTTGGAGTGGAGCGGCCAGGGGAGTTATTAACCTCGGTCGCCAGACCACAACCCATAACTACCGCATGGCTCACACCCCGCAGATAGTAATGGTAGTGTGCCTGGACAACCAAGGAGGGTTAATGGTCGCTCGTGCAAGACAGACCAAGCGTATGAGGCCTAGGGGGGATGTCGATTCGGCTCTAATGGCTAGGGTGGATGTCAATTCGCAAAGAAAAAAATGGGCAATTTCTCTAGTGCATCTATCCCATCTCCCTCCTCTCTTGTTCATGCTCAACTCCTCTGAGTTTTTTTTCATTGTCGTCCTCTATGTTTCTTTCTCGGATGAACTCTCACCTTACCAGCTCCTTCGCTCCATTTCCCTCCGCAACTTTGTTGGACTCAATGCCTCTTTACTCTCTCTAGCGCACTCTCACCATCCCCTTGACCCTCACAAGAGTCTCCTCTGCAACTTCATTGGCGCCTCTCTGCTTTCGACCCCTTTGAGATTTACCAAGCTTCTTCTAACTGCCTCTCCACCCTCAACCCCAGACCTCCACTTTTCCTCCAACATGCCCAGAGAAAGGGGAAAGACTAAGAGAGGTGTGCGGTCCTCTAGCACCCTCTTCAGACGTAATAGACTCTCCCCCTCCCAATTGGCTCTCATAGCCCACTTTTCTAGCCCAAGGCACAATAACCAGGAGTCGTCGGAGGTGCCTCCATCCTCCCCTCGTCGTAGGAACCTGGCTAAGGAGGAAGCGCCACCTTCGTGCACATGCACTCCTCTGGCCACCAGTCTTCTAGGCCCCCCAAAGGACCCATATTATGGCGATGGAAGTTGCACAGTGGAGGAAGAGATTCCCCCGTGCTGGCAGGAGACCCCCTTGAATGTTATGGCCACGATGGATGAAGATGATACAACGATTTCAGTGGAGACAGTTGAAGCAACGGAAGAAAGGGGCGCTGAGATGATGGAGGATCTACCTCCATCGACCCCACTATGAGTCGCAGAGGAGAACATTCAGCTCATCTTTGAGTTGCGAAAAAAATTGGATGATTATACCCATATCCAGACCTACTTGGGAGAACGCTTGGACCTCCTGATGGACACGATGACAAACGATCCAACAAGCAAAATATGTCCAACCCGTGGACAACTCTTTTTCCTAACCTACAATTCTCAAGGATGGTCGAGCCCAAGAGAGCTCCCAGGTTTCATGGTTTCTTTTTGTTTTGGTCACTACCATAGAGAATTACCATTCTCTTTCATGCTCTGTAAGACAGTCGGCCATGGCCACTGTACAATAGATACTCTGCTCTCTCTTTTTTTTCTTTTTTTTTTTCCAGTTTCAGTTACAGTTTCAGACATGTGTTACAGTTTCAGTTATAGTTTCAGACATGTGTTACAGTTTCAAACATGCTTAATGGCCACCTTTCCTGATTTCCTTGTTGTGGCGGGACATGTGGCAAAATCATGTTTTTTGTATAGACACGCAATGATATAAATATATTTCTGGACTCTTTTATTTACAAAAAAAATAAATATAACTAAATGCATAGATAATGAATCGTCTTTGTCAAAAGATAATTCATATAATAAAGAAAAATAACATTGTTCTTTATGCAAAGAGGACAATGATAAGAATAAAGTAAAAACAACTAAAAACAATTAACATAAAACTTTGTAAAAATAAGCAAAAAAACTAATTGTCCAATGTGGAGTAAAACTTAGTAAATAAGTGAAATGTTCAATGGGGAGGTTATCATATGTGGGAAGCAATGTAAAGTGTTTGGAGTAAAAACATTTAGCATAAAACTTTGTAAAAATAAGAAAAAAGGTAAAGTGTTCAATGTGGAGTAAAACTTAGTAAATAAGTGAAGTATTCAATGGGGAGGTTAACATATGTTGTAAACAATGTAAATAAGTGAAGTGTTCAATGGGGAGGTTAGCATATGCTATAAGCAATGTAAATAAGTGAAGTGTTCTATAGGAGGATAACATATGCGAGAAGCAATGTAAAATGTTTGGAGGTTAGGATGGATGCAACCAATGCAAAGTGTCTACACACATATAGCATCTGCACCTTCGCATAGGTATATACTTTCCTAGAGAACACTTAATCTAACAATTATCAATGTTATCAATAATATAATATTGTTATGCATATGCATATGCTTAACAAAATTCTTTTTATGTGTATACGTATATTAAAAATAAATTTTAATTATTAATTTAATAAAAGTTAATTATACATCTTCAACATATACATATAGTCAGTACAAATATGCCTTCCGCACCTCTGCACATGTATATATTCGCACAATGAACACTTAGTACATAACATACATCTTAAGCACAGACATATAGTGCACGCACATATAGCTCCTGCGCCTCTGCAAAGGCTAAATTTTATAACATAGTATTTGATAATTATGTCTATAAGTTGGTGTGAAACTGATTTTTATTTATTTTTAATATAGACCTATACAAATACTTAAAATATTAATAATTAATTATTAATTTAATAAAAGTTAAATATACATCTTCAGGACAACGCACACTTAATAAATAAAAGACACTCATTATGTACTCATACATTGGAACTTTGGGACTAGTACATGCACCCATTCCACACTTGTACATGCACTTGTTCCAACCATCTGCTATAGCTACATAATTAAATTGCTTATTAAATTATTGTACATTCACCAGTTCCGCACTCGTACATGCACCTGTTCCAACCATCCGCCAAATGTGTGGAATTAAATTTTCTATTAAATTCCCACTGCCATCCTAACAATAAAATGTTTTGAAGGACCAATTAGAATCTAAGAAAAAAAATTGATCTCTTGCAACAAAGTTAAACTATGGAAAAAAACATGAATTTTTTTGTCAACACAAAACCTATTGCTATAGTCCTAGGGCTACGATAGGGACTTATACATCTTCAACACAAACATATCATCTGCACATATATACCTTCCGCAGCTTCGCACATGTATATCCTTACATGGTGAAAACTTAGTAAATAAAATACATCTTCAACACAGACATATAGTCCACACACATATAACTTATGCACCTCCACACATGTATATCCTCACACAACATACACTTAGCAAATAAAATACATAAAAAACGACGTAGTTATTTTTTGTAAGTAATTGAAATGGGCATAAATGATAAAAACTTAAAAATAAAAGTCAATTATTAATTTAATAAAAGTTAATTATACATATTTAGCATGGACATATAGTCCGCACAGATATACCTTCTACACCTCCACACAAGTATATGCCTGCATAGTTATCAATGTTATCAATAATAGAATATTGTTATGCATATGTATATGCTTAACATAATGTTTTTTACAGATATACATATATTAAAAATAAAAATTAATTATTAATTTAATAAAAGTTAATTATACATCTTCAACATAGACATATAATTCGCATAGATATAGCTTCCGCATCTCCGAACAGGTATATCCCCCCACAACAAATTCTTAGTAATTAAAATACATCTTCAACATAGACATATAGTCTGCACACATATAGTTTTCACACCTTCGCACGTGTATATCCTCGCACAACGGACACTTAGTCTTCAACATAGACATATAGTTTGTACATATATAGCTTCTACACCTCTGCACATGTATATCCCCGTACAACGAACACTTAGTAAATAAAATACATTTTCATCACAAACATATAGTCCACACACATATAGTTTATGCTCCTCCGCACATGTATATCCCCGCACATAGAACACTTAGTCTAATAGATATCAATGTCATCAATAATATAATATTGTTATGTATATGCATATGCTTAACAAAATGTTTTTTATGTGTATACATATATTAAAAATAAATGTTAATTATTAATTTAATAAAAAATAATTATACATCTTCAGCACAAACATATAGTCTGCACAGATATACCTTCTGCACCTCCGCAAAATGAACACTTAGTAAATAAAATACATCTTTAGCACAAACATATAGTCTGCACACATATAGCTTCCACATCTCCACACAAGTATATCTCTGCACAACTAACACTTAGTAAATAAAATACATAAAAAACGATGTAGTTATTTTTGTAAGTGATTGAAATTGACGTAAATGATATAAATTATGGCTAAATTTTATAACATAGTATTTGATAATGATGTCTATTAGTTGGTGTAAAAATGATTTTTAATTTTTTGTAATATAGTCATACACAAATAATTAGAATATTAATAGTTATTAATTTAATAAATGTTAATTATACATCTTCAACACAGACATATAGTTTGTACACATATAGCTTCCGGACCTCTGCACATGTAGAATATCATTATTGTTTATGCAAGAGGATAATGATAAGAACAAAGAAAAAACAAGTGAAAACATTTAGTATTGTTGAGGCAAAAGCATTTAGCATAATAGTTTGTTAAAAATAATTGTTATATATTGACACAAGAGGTATCTATGAATGAAGTGAAGCATCATATTTATGAATGGCGACATCTAAGAAAATTGATTGACAAAGTCATCACATTCTCAACACACATAATGAACCGTGATAAGTAAATATAATTCGTAATTTGAATTTGAGAGGGAAATGAAATCAACAAAATGAAACGCATTAGGCTAGCAACAAAGTTACCAACTTAATGAGAACTGTGACCTCGAAACGAGAACTCTAGCCCTTAAAACCCATATTTTTGCATAAAAAATATAAAAATCAACCCCCAAATCAAAAAGTGGTGCTACCGGTAGCACCATTTTTTGTAATCAGGTCAAAATTATAATTTTTTTCAAGCATGGGCTTAAAGGATCAAATGGTTGCTCAAAAAAAATTTAAACTCAACCCCCAAATCAAAAAGTGGTGCTACCAGTAGCACCATTTTTTGTAACCAAGTCAAAATTACAACTTTTTTCAAGCATGGGCTTAAAGGATCATATGGTTGCTCAAAAAAAGTTTAAAATCAACCCCCAAATCAAAAAGTGGTGCTACCGGTAGGACCATGTTTTGTAACCATGTCAAAATTACAACTTTTTTCAAGCATGGGCTTAAAGGATCAAATGGTTGCTCAAAAAAAGTTTAAATCAACCCCCAAATCAAAAAGTGGTGCTACTGATAGTACAAGTTTTTCTAACCGGGTCAAAATTACAATTTTTTTCTAGCATGGCCTTAAAACATAAAATAGTTACTTAGAAAAACCTTAAAATCAACACCTAAATAAAAATGTGACGCTACCTAAAGAAAAATGGTTTTTCTGAAGGTTAAAATTGCAGCTAATTACAACTTAATTGAAACTGTGGCCTTGACAACAAATCCCTACACAAATAAAAACCTCAAAATTGGATCCTAAATGGTCAGTTGAAAAATTATTTACTAACTTTTTTTTTCTTAAATTTACATTAAAAAATAAACAAGGGTTGCATGACAACACAATCCCTACCGAGTTAGTTGGGAAATACATGTTGAACAATGAAACTTAATATAACTAAATGCACAAGTAATGAATATTTTTTGTCAAAAGATAATAATTGAGGGTTGTTTGTTATTCAAAATGTATAATAAAACTAAGTTGAATGGAACTATAATATTCATAAATATAATATAAATATAATACATATATTATAAATATAATATAAATATAATAATAAATAATATTTTAGATAATAAATATAATATAAATACAATAATGCATAATAATAAATACATAGTACAACTTTTTATATTTAGATGTGGTGATTGGTGAAATTCATTGATTATGTAATTAATTCTACATATTGAAAGATGTGAAGGGAGAAATAACACTTCAATTCTATCAATCAATTAGAAATGAGAAACACAAATATTTGTATTATATCCAAAAATATATATTTGTTTTCCTATATTAAACATTGCATTGCATACACAAATGTATGGTAAAAGGCAAATTAATGTCACATCAAAAGCAAACTCATTGTTATAGTCCCATGGCACGGACTAATAAAGAGAAAGGAGAAAATATTCACAAATATATTCTTTTAATGAAGACAAAAACACATTTAAAAAAATATATTCAAAACTCAAATTTATAAAAACAAAAAAAAAAACTTAACAAAATGGTGAAAAACAAAGAAAAACTAAACAAAAAAAATTAAAATTAAAACTAAAAATTAAAAAATTAAAAAATCATTTAAAAAATAAATATTTTTTTTGGTTAAAAAGAAGAACAAAAAATTCCTTCAAACTTTAAAAAAAAAAAAAAAAATGAGAAAAAAATCTAAAAAAAGAAATAAAATTCAATAAAATATTAAAAAAAAACATCTAAAATAAAAAAATATTTGATAAAAATACGAATATTGCCTAAGCTAAAAAATTATTTTAAATTAATTTTTGAAAATAAAATTAAAACAATAAATTTCTTTTACAAATAAAAAAAAAAACATATGTTATATATAACGCGCCCACAGGACCTGGGTCAGGCCCCGGGGGGCTAGTGTGATGTCCGACATCGTGTCAGGCCCCGGGGGCCTAGTGTGATGTCCGACATTGTGTCAGCCCCCCCGTGGGCCTGGCCCAGGTCCCGTGGGCACC